>SJXQ01005831.1:246575-317187 GCA_006408695.1 Aepyceros melampus
GGCGAGGAGGCCGAGCGCTCGCTCTGCGCTGGGGGCGGAAGACCTCCTCGGGGCTGCGTCGCGTCTCTTCCTGCCCTGCTCTTCCTGCTTTTCTGCCCCGGGACTCGACTTTCTTTACCGCGCTGTTTCAAGGGTAGGAGCTCTGAAGTTTTTCCCTCCCACCAGGAGGTGAATATTGACTCAGTTATGACCCTCGTGTTTTTCCTCTCAGTGGATCGTTAAGAACGCCTTGTCTGGCTTGGGTTTGGGCTGGGTCATTGTTTTTACTTGACATGTGCGAGAATTCACATCGACGCTTGCTTGATACGACTTTGAAAAAAAAAATGCGTAACGTACACAGGAACCCGGATTTTTGTATCGTGTGTTTTGAAAGGCTGCGTGTTGTCTTGAGGGGGCAGAACGTAGCAAACTTCTCAGTTGTCATTTCTACCGCCTGTTGTGTTTTCTTTCGTCATAGTGGAGTTGTACTTTTCTTAAAAGAAAAAAAAATCAATCGTAATGACACGGTACTGATATTCTACGAAATTTTTTAAAGTCCTTGCTGAAGTGGTATTGGCGTCATGCATACGGTAACTTCTCCAGTGTCGTTGGCTTCCTCAGACTTCTCATGGTCATATTTTATTCTTGTTACCTGTTTGATACGCATTTTGGTATTATGAGAGTAAGTTATATGAGCATTAGAGTGTTTAGGAATTAGAGAAGAGTACAGAGAATATAAAATCTATCCACAACCCCACATCCTACGATTTATTTTAAAGCAGTGAACCAGTGAGGACATCTGTTGATCTCTGTGTTTAAGTGTGTAGTTTAAGCTTTGAAGAAACTTGAATATTAAAATTAATTTCTAGCATGGTCCCTTTTGTTAACTTTTCTTCACTTTACATAAAATCTTTTCTTCACAACTCCTGTTTATGAAATTAGAAAAACGAAAGGTTATGTACTTCGTTTCTTTGAAGAACATTAATCAGGTGCAGAATCCTCTTAAAGGTGGACCAGGGATGAGGACTTGAACTTGTGTTTGAATAAAGATTTGTTTATGTGTAAGATCTTAGTTGACTTATTGAAAACAGTTGAAATGTGACCAGCCTCTAGGCAGGTGAAGAATATGTGGGATAACTTTTAACCGGGAAAGGATATGGTGAATATTTTAATAAATAAGCCCATATACATCGGATTCATTGATTCAGAAACATTTATTGAGCACACTGCTATTAATACATCAGACACTCTCAGAGTTGCAGCTTCAAAGTATTATACAAAGTCCTCTTCTGGTGAAGTTGGCTTGTGTACTCATGGCCTAGTCTTTAATATTCATCGTGCCCCCAAGTCTGTGATATAAGTTAGAGAAACCTTGTGATGTCACAGTTCTGGCCACAATCAGGTGGTAGGTACTTCCTACCACTAACTTGCTGAAAGAATTTGTGAAAATTACTTGCTCTTTGGGCCTATATTTTCTTATTTGTAAATGAGGTTGATTAGATGGGCTAAAAGGTTCTCAACTCTGGTGCTCTCTTTTTCATTTGGAACAGGATTAGTGAACATGTTGGGAAGTAAAGCTACAAAGTAGCATTTGGGGTTACAAATATTTTAAGTCTATACAGTTATGCCTACAGAGTTCTGAAGATAGTTCAAGAAATGAGTGATCCAGCAATAATTTGATCACCCCCTCCTCTTGAATAAGTACAGCTTTCTAAATTAATTCCTTTGAGAGGCAACATGTAGCAGGTAAAAACTAAATGGTTCTTCATTAATTTTTAGTTCAACCTTTGCTTAAAATGAGAGCTCTGTTTTTTTGGCTTTGGCTGTAGGGTTTTCCATGCATTTGTGTCCTTTGGAATGAATATCTGTTAGTCTGTTTCAAGGATTTCCTCTATTCTTTGCTTGTGACTGCCATTATTTTAGATTTTTATAACAGCTGCTTAAGTTCTCTGTTGTTCGTTACTCTTCCTTCAGTTCTTTAAAATACCCTGTGTGTTGGAGCCGTATATCTTGTGCAGACACTTCTACACTTGTAGATTGGCTGTGTTCCAGGACTCCATTTGTTGTTATGACCTTATCCGTCACCATGTCATGTTCGGTAATAATGATGGTAAATAGTTTTACCATTGAAGGATAGGCCTAATAGAACTTTGGTCATCTGTTTCTGATTTTGCTCTTCTGTAAAAAGACCACTTAGCTGACTGTTAACTGTTACTAATGTCTCTCTCCTCTCCAAGGTGTCTGCTTTTGGTCTTACAGTTTATAGTGTTTGCTGACTCCAACACTGTAGTCCCCTCTATGGAAAACCATAATTGGGACTTAGACACATTAAGGAGCTTATCACATCGTTGCTCTAGTTAATAACAGTTACAAAGAAAACACCATATTACCCCATTTTTGTTCCTGCTAAAAGAGTAAATTGGACTTTTCCTGGTGGCATAGTGGCAAAGAATCTGCCTGCAGTGCAGGAGCTGCAGGAAACACATGTGTTTGATCCCTGCATCGGGAAGATCTCCTGGAGGAGGGCATGGCAACCCACTCCAGTATTCTTGCCTGGAGAATCCCTATGGACAAAGGAGCCTGGCAAGCTGCAGGCTATAGGATTGCAAAGAGTCGAACACTGCTAGAGTGACTTAGCATGCATGCAAGCAGAGAGTAAATTATTTTATGATTCAAAAAAATTTTTTAGGCCTCGAGCATAGCTCATGTTTGGAGGCATCACTATAGTCAGTTTACTAGATCACGTAGTTATAAGTATGTAAAATTTTTTTTTTTTAGTATTTAGTTGTTGTTGTTGTTGTTCACTTGCTCAGTCATCTCCAACTCTGTGACCCTGCAGACTGCAGCACGCCAGGCTTCCCTGTCCTTTACTGTCTATCTCTTGGAGTTGACTCACACTCATGTCCATTGAGTCGGTGATGCTATCTAACCATCTCATCCTCTGTCACTCCCTTCTTCTGCCCTCAATCTTTCCCAGCATCAGAGTCTTTTCCAGTGAGTCACCTCTTTGCATTGGGTGGCCAAAGTGTTGGAGCTTCAGCTTTAGCATCATCAATCCTTCCAATGAATATTCAGGGAATCGGGTTGGAAGTCTATGGAATTTGATTATAGAACTTTCACAGGACTGGGGAAACAGAGGGCACAAACAAAACCTTATGTGCACCAGAACCCAGGAGAAAAAAGCAGTGACCCAACGAGAGACTGAGCCAGACTTGCCTGTGACTGTTTGGGAGTCTGGCTGAGGTGTGGGTTGACAGTGGCTTGCCTTGGGGTCAGGGGCATTGACAGCAGCAATCCTGGGAGGCATGGTGTGCTAGCATAAGTCCTCTTGGAGGAGGTCACCATTACCCCTGCTATAGAGCCTACAGCCTACCATAGAGTTTGCAAACTCTAAGATTGGATCGCCTCAGGCCAAACTGCTGGGAGGGAGCACAGCCCCACGCAGCAGCAGAAAATTAAATATTTAATGAGCATGGCCCTGCCCACCAGAGCAAGACCCAGTTTTCCCCATAGTCAGTGCCTCCCATCAGGAAGCTCACATAAGCTTCTTATCCTCATCCATCAGAGGGCAGACAGAAAGAAAAGCACAGTCACAGAAAACTAACCAAACTGATCACATGGATGACAGCCTTGTGTAACTCAATGAAATATGAGCCAGGCTGTGTAGGGCCACCCAAGACAGACAGGTCATGGTGAAGAGTTCTGACAAAACGTGGTACACTGGAGAAGGGAATGACAAACCACTTTAGCATTCTTGCCTTGAGAACCCCATGAACAGTGGGGCTCTAAATATAAATATTAGAGTTCCAACTTAATTGTAATACAGTTTTTATCATAAACTTCCCTGTTATGGCAACTCTATTTCCCACTTGGTGACAGTGTACTTGAAATATGTACATCTGAACTCATATTTAAAGCTTCTTTTCATTTACTTTTGTCATTTATTAATAATATTTTTTGGGAAAATGACAACAATTAGAGCAGCTAAGAACACTTTATATGGGGCAGCTACTAGCAAATATTTTTGCTTTATCCTAATAACAACTTGGTGAGGTAAGTACTATTATTAACCCATTTTCCTGATTAAGAAACTTGGCTAGGCAGAGAAATGAGGAGACAAAATCCATTTCAGTGTTATCTTCCTATTTCTAAGAGGTATGTCAGATAAGAAAAAAGCATGAGAAGAATGCAAGATTCTTTTGTTTGATGTTAAAACAATTTAGGTAAAGGATAAGATGGATTGTCATTGAAATTTCTACATTAAATGACTGAGCTGAAAATACAAACTCCAAGGAAGGTGTAAGAAAACTTTGGTACATTTTGGGTTGGAAATTGAGATGCAGATTGTCTGAAAAAGTTAGATAATAGTTTAGCTTGAACCCAGAAAAGACTAAGTCCCTGTAAAGGATTTGTAGTACCAATTGTTAGAAAATGGAGTCACTCAGTCGTATCCGACTCTTTGGTACCCCATGGACTGTAGCCTACCAGCCTCCTCCGTCCATGGTATTTTCCAGGCAAGACTGCTGGAGTGGGCTGCCATTTCTTCTCCAGGGGTTCTTCCCAACCCAGGGATAGAACCCAGGTCTCCTGCATTGTAGACAGGCACTTTACCATCTGAACCACCAAGAAAGCCCAATTGTTAGGGTAACTGTTAATTAAGAGTACTGGTCAGTTGTGAAAGAGGATAATCCTAGATGTCTGCAGTCTTAATGTCATTTCCTAAGGTGGGAGGTAGGGAAAGAATCTTTTCTAGATGAATAGCCTCAGTCTGCTCTGATAGTAACTCTGATGAAGTTTGAAGCCATAACAGTGTTCCCTGATTCCATTGGTTCTCACGAGTAAAGTAGATTTGCCCATTTTAGAATTGCTGCTCATCTCACAGGATGGCTGAATTTAAGACTTATCTGTGTTTTTGGACAGAACTGCCTCTGAGTATTTCAGGCTACAATAAAGCAGTAAGTCTCCAACTTTAGTGTGCCTCAGCATCACCCAAAGGCTTGTTGAAAATGTTGGATCCCTCCCCTAGAGTTTCTGATTCAATACTTCTGAGCCAGACCTCATAGTTTGCATTTCCAACAACAACTCAACTAATGCTGATGCTGCTAATTTGGGGACCACACTTTGAGAATCACTGCTTTTTTAGTGGGTACGTTAGAAAAGGCAGAGGAACCAGAGATCAAATTGCCAACATCCGTTGGATCATGGAAAAAGCCAGAGAGTTCCAGAAGAACATCTATTTCTGCTTTATTGACTATGCCAAAGCCTTTGACTGTGTGGATTACAATAAACTGTGGAAAATTCTGAAAGAGATGGGAATACCAGACCACCTGACCTGCCTCTTGAGCAATCTTTATGCAGGCCAGGAAGCAACAGTTCGAACTGGACATGGAACAACAGACTGGTTCCAAATAGGAAAAGGAGTATGTCAAGGCTGTATATTGTCACCCTGCTTATTTAACTTATATGCAGAGTACATCCTGAGAAATGCGAGACTGGAAGAAACACAAGCTGGGATCAAGATTGCTGGGAGAAATCTCAATAACCTCAGATATGCAGATGACACCACCCTTATGGCAGAAAGTGAAGAGGAACTAAAAAGCCTCTTGATGAAAGTAAAAGAGGAGAGTGAAAAAGTTGGCTTAAAGCTCAACATTCAGAAAATGAAGATCATGGCATCCAGTCCCATCATTTCATGGGAAATAGATGGGGAAACAGTGGAAACAGTGTCAGACTTTATTTTTGGGGGCTCCAAAATCACTGCAGATGGTGATTGCAGCCATGAAATTAAAAGACACTCCTTGGAAGAAAAGTTATGACCAACCTAGATAGCGTATTCAAAAGCAGAGACATTACTTTGCCGACTAAGGTCCATCTAGTCAAGGCTATGGTTTTTCCTGTGGTCATGTATGGATGTGAGAGTTGGACTGTGAAGAAGGCTGAGCGCCTAAAAATTGATGCTTTTGAACTGTGGTGTTGGGGAAGACTCTTGAGAGTCCCTTGGACTGCAAGGAGATCCAACCAGTCCATTCTGAAGGAGATCAGCCCTGGGATTTCTTTGGAAGGAATGATGCTAAAGCTGAAACTCCAGTACTTTGGCCACCTCATGTGAAGAGGTGACTCATTGGAAAAGACTTTGATGCTGGGAGGGATTGGGGGCAGGAGAAGGGGATGACAGAGGATGAGATGGCTGGATGGCATCACTGACTGAGTGAACTCCGGGAGTTGGTGATGGACAGGGAGGCCTGGCATGCTGCGATTCATGGGGTCACAAAGAGTCGGATATGACTGAGAGACTGAAGTGAAGATTTGTTCATGTTAAGGTCAGAAGTAAATATAGAAACGATGAAATTTGTTAAATACTTAGTATTTTGCATTAAGCTTAGTAACAATTAATGTATTTGGTCTTTAAAATATTTGTTATATTTCAGAGAATTAGTCCTATTAGGGGCTTCCCTTGTAGCTCAGTAGGTAAAGAATCTGCCTGCAGTGCAGGAGACCCAGGTTCGATCCCTGGGTTGGGAAGATCCCCTGGAGAAGGAAATGGCAACCCACTCCAGTATCCTTGCCTGGAAAATCTCAGGGACAGAGGAGCCTGATGGGCGACAGTCCATGGGGTTGCAAAGAGTCAGGTATGACTGAGCGACTAACACTTACACTAGGCCTATTAGAGTGCATGTAAATTAGTCTAAGAATTTAATTGAAAATGAATACCAAATAGAACTTTTCATTATATTTAAAACTGTATTGTAATATATTTACTAGAGTTAAAAGAGTTCAGAAAGATTTTCTTGTTATAGAGGCAATTAAAGTGTTTACAACAGAATATAGTAGATTTACAAGTGCCTTTTAGTTTAGATGAGAGAATTTAATTACTCTAGTTTATAAATGGGATTATTTAAGGATGTCTAGTTTGTTTTCTGATTTAACTATTGAAAGCATCATAGAAAATATGTTAAAATTTACTAGTTTTGTAAATGTAATACATAGTTGAAGACTTAAGGGAAAACTGGATTTTTATATTTGTACTTCAATAAATCAAAGACTAATTTAAAAGTAAAGTAATTGCAAATAGCCTTCTGTGTATAAAAAAATCCTAGATGGCCACCAGCACACTTATATTGAGACTCAATACATTTTGTTGAATGAATGAATATTCATACAAAAAGGGACATTTTTAAGGTCAGATTAATGTATTAGGGAAACGCGCAAAATTTGCCTTTGATTTCTAGCAATCAGTGAAAAAAGGGAAATGTGATCAGCGATAAATCACAGTGTCACTAAGGTAAAGATAAACCTGTTGCTTAGGTAAAAGAAACATGACTTTTCCTGATAGAATAAAGAGAAAAAAATCCTCATATAACTCTTAACATAGCAAAAATACGGATTCTAATTTCAAAAAGCTGTTTTTTTTAACACCATTACTTAATGTAGTTCAGTGTTATAACAACAAAATGCAAGACTGTAAAAAACAATTCCGTATAGGGCCAAAACGGTTAATTCAGATATGCAGTTATCTGATGATTTGTCTTAACTGAGAGGTGGGTGCTAGATTCTAAACTTTGGTTAAACTAATGCGCACTAACTATGAAGTCATACATAACAAAAATTAAAGTTTAAAAGCTACCTCTAATCCAATATCTAGTGATATTATTAATTTTAGGGTAGATGTTATTGTTCAGATCTATTTTATGTATGTGTGTGTGTTAGTTGCTCAGTCATGTTTGACTCTTTGCGACCCCATGGACTGTAGCCTACCAGGCTCCTCTGTTCATGGAATTCTCTGGGCAAGAATACTGGAGTGGGTTGCTATTTCCTTCTCTACTTTTAAGTATATTTATGTATAAAATGATGAATGGATGCCTAGAAGGAAAGAGTGACTAAAAGATAATATTTGTTTGCCTTAAGAAAGTATTTCCTAAATAGTGTGTCTAGAATTAAGCAGAATTTGCAAAAATATTAAGAGGTTGGTATTATTACATTCTTGTTTCAGTTTTAGGTGGGGTTTGTTTAAGTCTTAGGTTATTTGAACGGTTCATCTCCTGTATTTCTTCTCTCCACTTCCTGGCATTTATTACATTATGTTTGCAATTTTTCCCACTACATAATTGTTCAGTAACCCTGTTAGATCCTTTGATCATTCCTAGAGTTTTTATTTTGATACACTTGATATAATCTCATTCTTGTGTCTTAAGTAAGCTAGACTGTTTCCTTTTTCCCCTAGTTGGTGATTTGCTTCTTATGTATGAATTCTTGAAGAAATTTTCTTTTCCAAGCACTATAATTTAACCAGGAGCAGAAACAGGAATGTCTAGATATGTGTGCACAGGTGTGTGTCTGTGTAATAGCCCTTAGGATTAGCCACTGCATGAAACCACCCCTGGGTTAAGATAGACGGAAAAAGAGCTAAGAAGTATAATGTTGGATCTTAACACTTCTGCCAAAAGGCTTACGGTTTCTATTCATGTCTGACATCAGTGGGATGATACAGTATATTTTCTTTTCCTCCCCAGGGAGATACAAGGTATTTAGTAACAGTAGTAATCTATCACAGTGACTATTAAACAATTAGTTTGACAGACGTTTGAAGATGCTAGTGTTACTGTCATGAGTGGGAAGTTCTAAAGAAGCCTATTTCTTCTGTCAGTTACTCAGTCTGCAAGCTTGATCCTTTCAAAAGCTCTATTAACAGTGCTTCTCAAATTTATTGTGCATGCCAACGTGAATCAGTAGTTCTGGAGTGAAATCTGAGATTCTTTGTTCACAGTAAGCTCCCGGGTGATGCCAGTGCTGCTGATCCTTAGAACATAATTTTAACTAGCAAGGCTCTATTAGCTCTCTATATGGAAGTTCCCCAGTGGCTCAGCAGTAAAGAATCCACCTGTAGTGCAGGAGATGGGGGTTCAATTCCTGGGTTGGGAATATCCCTAGAGAAGGAAATGGCAGCCCGCTCTAGTATTCTTGCCTGAGAAGTCTCGTGAACAGAGGAGCCTTGTGGGCTTCAGTCCATGGGGTCACAAAAGAATCAGACACAACTAAATAACAACAGTAGCATTCTATATCATGAAACTTTTCACATAAGAAGTGGGCCATACTCAAAAATTCCTTGACTAGGTAGAGGAAAGGAGCATTAATGGGGACAGCAAATGTTTTAGAGACCAAGGGACTTGAGATGTTACCAAATAAAGGAAAGGTGAGCATTAAGGACTTAGTTTGGTGCTTAAATAGAAAAAGCTCCTCTGATTTTCTCCTTAGTTTGGTCTCCTTTACAGGGTTAGGGAACTGGGAAGACAGAAGCCATTGCAATACCTTGTGGAATCTCTTGATGGAGTAAAGACAGTGAGACTAGACTCATTTCTAAAAGTTCAACTATGAAAAGAAGCAGAAAGGCTGATACCTAGAGCAGGATGGGTACAAAGTTGAAGAGAAACTGAGGGATTAAAAAAAATTTTTTTTTTGTTTTGTCTATGGATAAGGAGTCAGTAGCAAGTGAATGGTTGAAAACAGGCATAGTTTCCTATACTACTGCATTATAGAGGGAATCAGTTAGAAAAGCAGTTCTCAGTGTATCTTTCTTAGTTTAGAAGATATTTTCAAAGTTTAAAATCTGTATTATCTTATGAAAATATTGACTGCCAGCTCAATGTTTTTAAATCATCAAACTTTTTATCAGTAACCACAGCCAAAGTTGCAATATTCAGTTATATTAGGAGTCTTTTAGTATATTAAAATGAGACTTCATACAGGATTCATCATTGGTTTTTCAGGCTTGCTTTATTCTAATTTGCCTTTCCCATTCTATTACCAAAATGATTTTTAATTTAAAAGTCTGATACTGCTTTGTCAATTCTCTGCTTAAAAATATCTTTGGACTTCTCAGTCTGGTAATAATAGCAAGCTAGATAATTCAGACTGTCCTGCTAAGAACAATTTAAAAAACTGGACCAGTCATTGAAAAGTCTGCAATGAATAAATCCTGGAGAGTTTGTGGAGAAAAGGGAACTCCTACACTATTGGTGGAAGTGGAAATTGTTATGGTCATTATGGAAAAGAGTATGGAGATTCCTTAGAAAACTAAAAATAGAGCTACTTTATTATTCAGCAATCCCACTCCTAGTAATAAATCCAGAGAAAAACATGGTTCAAAAGGATCCATGCACCCATTGTTCATTGCAGCACTGTTTACGATAGCTAAGACATGGAAGCTCCTGAAATCTCCATTGACAGATGAATGAAGTTATGGATATACACAGTGGAATACTACTCAGTCATAGAAGAGAATTAAATAATGCCATTTGCAGCCACATGGATGGACCTAGAGATTATCATACCAAGTGTAGTAAGTCAGAGAAAGCCAAATACTATATGATGTCACTTAAATGTGGAATCTAAAATATGATGCAACTGAATTAATGTACGAGACAGAAACAGATTCGCAGACATAGAAAACTAACCAAAGGGAAAAGGATGTGGGAAGGGACAAATTGTGAGTTTGGGATTAGCAGATGCAAACTATGATATATAAAACAGGTAAACAACAAGATCCTACTTTATAGTCCAGGGAACCATGTTCAATATTCTCTAGTAAACCATAATGAAAAGAATATGTATATATATATGTATAATTGAATCACTTTGCTATATATGAGAAACCAATGCAACATTGTAAATCACCTATACTTCTATTATAAATAAATAGCTGGGCCAAAACAAATTTTATTGAGGATATCAGAAAACTGATTGATAGAACTAGATTAGGATCTGAGTGAGGACAGAGGCTGAAGGAAGAGCAGCTCCAATTTGGGATTTCTTTTTTCCCCAGGGGAAGTATTGATTCCAGAAGCAGCAGCTCAGAGATTGAAAGTTGCTGTTGGCAGCCTGTTGGTATAAGGGAACAGGGACACAGTACAAGACCTACCACAGTAGAGGAATGAACTGCTGTCACTTAGGACCCCCAAAATGCTGTAGGAATAGAGGAAAACTCATAGGATGGTAACTTGGCTTTAAATCATCATTCTTACAGCTGCATTAATAAGATTGGTATTGCTAGTGTCCTCAAGCATTTGTCAGAAGCAAGCATTAATCCTTTCTAGAGAATTTCAGCTTTCTGTGTGTCAAATTCTGTCTATAGACAATTTTTCATATTTAGTTTACATTACATAAAAATGTAATTAGGCACCTGGTAGATATCAGAAACAACAAGAGAATAGAAATAGACCCACAGGAACCCTGTATCTTGCAGTTATCAGATTTAAAATAGCTGTGTTGAGAATTTTGAGCTGATTGAGAGTTTTGTAGAGATTCAAACTAAAAAAGAAAAATGGATATTCCAGAATTGAAAATAATTTTCTAATTAGGACCTTTGTGGATGAATTTAATAGCAAATCGATCACCACAGAAGAAAGAATTAGTGAATTGAAAAATAGATGAGAAAAAAATATCCAGAATAAAAGCGGGGGTAGAAAATAAAAGCAGGAATAAGTTTAATACAAGATATAATTAGAAGTTCTATTATGTGTATATTTGAGTCCCCAAAGGAAAGGAGAGAGAGAATGAAGGCAGAAGTATTATTTAAGAGAAGAATGACTGAAAATGCCAAGAATGATGAAATTCAGATTCAAGCATCACTACAAACCCAAGTGCATGCATGCTAAGTTGCTTCAGTCATATCTAGCTATATAGCCTACCAGGCTTCTCTGTCCATGGGATTCTTCAAGCAGGAATACTGGAGTGAGTTGCAGTTTCCTTCTCCAAAGCCCCAAGTGGAATCAATACAAATCTCACCAAAGATGAAAAAATTTAAAGCATTTAGAACAAGTAGTCAGTGCTGTAAGAATAAGATTGACAGTTATTTCTCAACAGAAACAGTGGAAACTAAACAACAGAGGAGAACACCTGCCAACTAAGAATCCATCCCCTGCAAAATTACCCAGAGTTGCAATAAGAATGGTAAATATGAGGAAAGAACCGAATGAATGTTGACTGCCTAGAAAAATAATGTCTTAGAGTGTTTTTGAATGAAATGAAATGAAATGAAGTCGCTCAGTCGTGTCTGACTCTTTGCAACCCCGTGGACTGTAGCCTACCAGGCTCCTCCATCCGTAGGATTTTCCAGGCAAGAGTACTGGAGTGGGTTGCCATTTCCTTCTCCAGGGGATCTTCTCAACCCAGGGATCGAACCCAGGTCTCCCGTATTGTAGGCAGACCTTAACCATCTGAGCCACCAGAGGGTCTGATGTTTTTGAATATATATATATGTAATTGAAATACGCAATAACAATTGCATGTAAGTCTTGGTAGGATCACACAGTTTTTAACATCCTTACATTGACCAGAAGGAAGATAAAAGTACTAGTAAATATTAGACTGAAAATTAACAATTTAGGCTATAATCTATGGTATGACCACTAACATAATTGTTTAATGTGTTGTGTGTGTTAGTCACTCAGTCCTGTCCCCCACTGTGACCCCATGGACTGCAGCCCACCAGGCTCCTCTGTCCATGGAATTCTCCAGGCAAGAATACTAGAGTGGGTTGCCATTTCCTTCTCCAGTGTTATATATCAGTTCAGTTTAGTAGCTCAGTTGTACTAGTAAATATTAGACTGAAAATTAACAATTTAGGCTATAATCTATGGTATGACCACTAACATAATTGTTTAATGTGTTGTGTGTGTTAGTCACTCAGTCCTGTCCCCCACTGTGACCCCATGGACTGCAGCCCACCAGGCTCCTCTGTCCATGGAATTCTCCAGGCAAGAATACTAGAGTGGGTTGCCATTTCCTTCTCCAGTGTTATATATCAGTTCAGTTTAGTAGCTCAGTCATGTCCGACTCTTCACGACCCCATGGACTGCAGCACACCAGGCTTCCCTGTCCATCACTAACTCCCAGAGCCTACTCAAACTCATGTCTGTCAAGTCACTGATGCCATCCAACCATCTCATCCCTCCTCCTGCCTTCAATCTTTCCCACCATCAGGATCTTTCCAGTGAGTCAGTTCTCATCAGGAGGCCAAAGTGTTGGAGCTTCAGCTTCAGCATCAGTCCTTCCAATGAAAATTTAGGACTGATTTCCTTTAGGATTGACTGGCTGGATCTCCTTGCAGTCCAAGGGACTCTCAAGAGTCTTCTCCAACACCACAGTTCAAAAGTTTCAATTCTTCGGTGCTCAGCTTTCTTTATGGTCCAACTCTCACATCTGTACATGACTACTGGAAAAACCATAGCTTTGACTAGATGGACCTTTGTTGGTAAAGTAATGTCTGCGTTTTAATATGCTGTCTAGGTAGGTCATGGCTTTTCTTCAAAGGACCAAGCGTCTTTTAATTTCACGGCTGCAGTCACCATCTGCAGTGATTTTGGAGCCCCAAAAAATAAAGTCCCTCACTGTTTCCACTGTGTCCCCGTCTGTTTGCCATGGAGTGGTGGGGCCAGATGCCATGTTATATACAGTAGCACATATATATTCAACCCGAGCCTGACTTATGCCTCACTTGCCAGCCACCCTTTCCCCTTTGGTAACCATAAGTATGTTTTCAATATCTGTAAGTCTGTTTCTGTTTTATAAATAAGTTCATTTGTATCATTTTTTAAAAACTAGGTTCCACATATGAGTAATATGACCTTTGTCTTTTTCTGTCTGACTGCCATCACTTAGTATGATAATCTCTAGGTCAGTCTGTGTTGCTCAATGGGGACTTCCCTGCTGGACCTTGTGGTTAAGACTCCTGGCTTCCACTGCAGGGGGGGTATGGGTTTGATCCCTGGTTGGGATACTAAGATCCCACATGCCACGTGGAGCAGGCAAAAATAAATGAATAAAAATAATTGTTTAAAAGTATATCAAACTTTAAGTCTAAAAATATTCTAAGAAAACGTTCAACATACCAGAAAGATATAACAGTTTTTATTTTGTATGAACCTAATATCATGGTCTCAAAAGTCTCAAAATATAGAAAGCAAAGTAAAGAAACGTTAGAGGTACTGAATAACCCACAATCATAGTGAGAGAGTTTAACAATCTCTATCAGTAATTTAAAGAAAAAGCGTGCAGAAACAAACCAATATGTATATAGAAGATCTGAACTCAGCAAATTTAATCTCAAGGATATGGAGATAGGTGTTTGTGTGTGGGGGGTGTGCATGCATGTCCACACATGCATGCACACACATATATAGCACTACCCTTCTATATAGAATACACACTCTTTTCAAGCACATGTATATGGAGCATTTGCTAAATTTATACATGATTGTAAAGCAAGTTTTAATGAATTTTACAGGTTTTAACTATTTAAGAGTATTTTCTTTTATCACAGTATGGTTAGAAATCACTAACCAAACGATGAAAATTCTTAATTGTCATAGATTAGCAAATTAAGCAATACTCTTAAAATAGCAAATGTAGAAATTAGGTAGAAGTCATGAAATATTTTGGATGAAATTATTAAAATACAGTGTATCAAAGCTTATAGAATGCAATCTAGATGGGAATTTCTTTTTTAGATTACATACATTAAGCTTCTGCTTCTGATAATGTAGAGTAAAATCTAACGCCCTTGCTCTTCCCACCATACCAGATAATCTCAGGGGAAAGTATTATATATTCATTTATTCATTTGATATTGAGCACCTTCTATATGTCATGCATACTATTAGGGTATATTGCATGGTTTTTCAACTTACGCAGGGTTGACATTTTGTGACAGATTGTTGTCTAGTGAGGGGACCGTTATGTGCATTTTAGCACACAGTGTTTAGCAGTGTATTGCTAAATAGTATCCCATTGTAATAAGCAAAATTGTGCCTTGGTTTTCTCAGTTGTAAAATGGGAGTAAAAGTGATACCCTCTTTATAAGGTTGACGAATAGGTAAGATAGTAAATGAAGAGTACTTAGAGCAGTGCCTGGCACATGCTAGAATACTGAAGTGGGTAGCCTATCCCTTCTCCAGCAGATCTTCCCAACCCAGGAATCAAACCTGCTCTCCTGCATTGCTATCTGGAAGCCCTGGCATATGCTAGGCACTGAATACATGTTCACTATTATTTTGATTTTCAGATCATAAATATCTATGCATTTCTAAACTGTAATACTAATAACTTTGTGAGGAAGCGAAATGGGGCCTCTCTTTTCCATACCCCCCAATCCAGATTCATATTTACTGGCACCTGTCTTTAAACGGGTAGTATAAAGTTAACAAATAGGAAACGGGGCTACGTAACCAGTGTGATCACTTTCAACTCTCAAATATTGTGATTATATTTCTGTATTGATAGAAGAGAATGATTAGTGTATTTCATTGTGCTCTGGTACTTATATTTATTTATTAATACATGTTTTAATATTGGTTATTAAAATAATTTTGGAAGAAAAGTTATGACCAACCTAGATAGCATATTCAAAAGCAGAGACATTACTTTGCCGACTAAGGTCTGTCTTCATAGTCAAGGCTATGTTTTTTCCAGTGGTCATGTATGGATGTGAGAGTTGGACTGTGAAGAAGGCTGAGTGCCGAAGAATTACTGCAGATGGTGACTGCAGCCATGAAATTAAAAGATGCTTATTCCTTGGAAGAAAAGTTATGACCAACCTAGACAGCATATTCAAAAGCAGAGACATTACTTTGCCAACTAAGGTCCGTCTAGTCAAGGCTATGGTTTTTCCAATGGTCATGTATGGATGTGAGAGTTGGACTGTGAAGAAGGCTGAGCGCCGCAGAATTGATGTTTTTGAACTGTGGTGTTGGAGAAGACTCTTGAGAGTCCCTTGGACTGCAAGGAGATCCAATCAGTCCATTCCAAAGGAGATCAGCCCTGGGATTTCTTTGGAAGGAATGATGCTAAAGCTGAAACTCCAGTACTTTGGCCACCTCATGCGAAGAGTTGACTCATTGGAAAAGACTCTGGTGCTGGGAGGGATTGGGGGCAGGAGGAGAAGGGATGACAGAGGATGAGATGGCTGGAAGGCATCACTGACTCAATGGACATGAGTCTGAGTGAACTCCGGGAGTTGGTGATGGACAGGGAGGCCTGGCGTGCTGTGATTCATGGGGTTGCAAAGAGTCAGACAGGACTGAGTGACTGAACTGACTGACTGACCTTGGATTATAGGGTGTGGGCAGGGGTGCATTGCCAAGAGACACTGCTGACTCAAATGAAGGCAGCCTGAGGTCAGTCAGGTGTCCTGTCATGTAAAAGACAGCAGGGATAAAAAAGAGCAACATCTGTGCCCTCCTGTCTCTTCTGCTCATGAATGAAATGAGAAAGTGAAAGGCTAAAAAAGAAATGAAAGCCAAATGCAGAAGATGTAGAGGCTTGTATTCGTGGCACCACTGCACCATTTCCAAGCTGATTATTCTGAATCATGAGAGAGAGAAAAAAATGAAGAAAAAAGAAAAGTTTATTCAGTGGGACTAGAGAAGAAAAAGTGAAGTCTATTTCATATTTATCTAAATAGTCTTAATTTCAATTTTTAAAAGAAAAGCATCATTTATAAGAGAGGGCTGTGTCACACTCTTTTTTCTTATACATATTGTCACCAGAGGGAACTAATAAATGTTTATAGAAAGTAAAAACTCTAAAATTTACAAGGATTGCAAAATTTTGGTGAAGTCTTTTACCTACTCCGCATTTTTATTTTTTTCCTCTATAAACAGAGATTCTACCACTACCATTCTAAGAAGGTCTTATAAATGAAAATATTTATATTTATAATTATCTTAAATGAAGGTTTCAAATTTTTAATCTAAAACGTATTTTAAATTCAGATGGATTTTTGATATAACCACTTATGACAGGTTTTAGCTGTTATAGAAATTTACTTTAAAAAAGAAATCTGGACTTTGAGAAGCAGTGGTGGTAAACTATTACTCCCAGGGTGCTATGTGCTTGGGGCTTTCATTTTTTTTTCCCCTTCACTCTCAGCCTGATGCTGTGTCCTGACTGTGTGCGTAATCCAAGAAGACTCTCTGAGTACTGGGGGAGAAGTTTAGGGTAGAATTAGATTGAGTGGGATGGGAATATAAGAATCCTTACAAAAAAGAATTCTTCTCCACCACAAGAAGAGGGGGCAGGACAGATAGAAGTGAAATTATGCAAGACTCTTTGCGATCCCGTGGACTATAGCCCACCAGGCTCCTCCATCCATGGGATTCTCCAGGCAAGAATACTAGAGTGGGTTGCCACTTCCTTCTCCAGGGGATCTTCCTGACCCAAGAATCGAACCTAGGTCTCCCGCATTGCAGGCAGACGCTTTAACCTCTGAGCCACCAGGGAAGTCCTAAAAGAGAATACACATAGACACAATGCTGTTTTGTACAAAACCCAATTTAGTAAAATGTTTATTTTGGAATATTAAAAAGTATCATTTCTTTAAACAGTAATTACAGGTTTACTAATTAATGGTACACATCACAAGTTTTTATTTATTTATTGTTACAAATGAAGCAAGGAAAAACTTGAGAATTAAAGAGATTATCATTATTTTGGTAAAACAGAAGAAAGGAGTTATGTGTTCAGGACTTGGTGTCAAGCAGATATGGAAATGACTTGTTTTCCAAAATGGAAGAGAATGAGGAAAAAAAGAAAAATAACTCAACCAAAAAAATTGTGTCAAATGTGAACTTGGTCTCCTGGTGGGCTGCAGCCCATAGGGTCGCAGAGTTGGACACGACTGAAGTGACTAAACACGCATGCGCGTGAACTTCGTCTTACTAGTCTTGTATGCTGTAGTCTCGGAACTTGTCTTTGCAATTTCTCCTACTTCTAATTCTTCTTTTTACTATCACGATAAACAATAGAAAACTATAAGGGATTCCCCACACGGAGAAAAGCTTCTCTACTTTTATTTCTAAAATAAAGCTGATGTAAAAGAGGATAAATAAATTTCAAACCTGTCTTCCTTTTTACAGCATGTTTAGTAAAATTCCAGGCTAAATTCAACAGCTATACACAGCAAGATCTTTTTATCTGAAATTTGGAAACAAAAGCCAGATGTTGACTCACCCTGTTCGTCTGTAAAGACTGACTGTCTTTGGAAGGGGCTAACTGCATTCACAAGTAATGCAGTTGAGCCAAGCTAGCAAATTGTTTCACCCTACTCCAGTACTCTTACCTGGAAAATCCCATGGGCAGAGGAGCCTGGTAGGCTGCAGTCCATGGGATCGTGAAGAGTTGGACACGACTGAGAGATTTCACTTTCACTTTTCACTTTCAGGCATTGGAGAAGGAAATGGCAACCCACTCCAGTGTTCTTGCCTGGAGAATCCCAGGGATGGGGGAGCCTGGTGGGCTGCCGTCCACCAGGGATCGCACAGATTTGGACACGACTGAAGCAACTTAGCAGCAACAGCAGCAGCAGCAAAGTGTTTGCTTTTTTACTGAAGATTTGTGGATACAAAAAGGGGTCTCACACAAAAGTTTAGCATTCCTCCAGAAAATCCCCATAAACTGTTTCTTCTCTGAGGAAATCTTTTCCCAGCTTCTAGTCACCAGGTACCTCTTCTTTGCTGTTCCATTCCTTGCCCTGATCTGCTCCCAAGAAAATCTTAATCCTGCTACTTCTTCCCAGTCATTTTATTTTTCAAAGCAGCTTCTTTCTTCCCATGATGTAACACAATTTGTTTTATCCAGTTGATAAAAGCTTTTTAAGCTTTTTTTTTTTTTTCTGAAGTAGACTTAAAATGTTGCATTAGTTTCAGGTATACAGCAAAGTAATTCAGTTATACATATTCTTTTTCAGACTCTTTCCCATTATAGGTTATTACAAGGTATCAAATATAGTTCTCTGTGCTAAATGTAGGTCTTTTTAATCTATTTTGTATATAGGAGTGTATATCCCAAACTGCTAATTAATCCCTTTCCCTCTCATTATTTAGTTTGTATTAGTTCTACTTTGTCACAACATCTAATATTTATATGTTATTCCTTCTTTGCCTTCATGTTTTATTTGTAATAATCTACAGTCATGTTTTACATATATATATATTTTTACCACCTGAGCATATCATGGTTTATATATTTATACGTGTGTATGTGTGTGTGTGCGCATGTGTTTGAGAGTGTGAGTGTGAAAGTCACTCAGTTGTGTCTGACTCTTTGCGACCCCATGGACTGTAGCCCACTAGGCTCCTCTGTCCATGGGATTTCCCAGGCAGGAATACTGGACTGGGTAGCCTATTTGTTCTCCAGCAAATCTTCAAGACCCAGGAATCAAACTGGGTCTCTTGCATTGCAGGCAGAATCTTTACTAGCTGAGCTACCAGGAAAGCCCTAATATATATATATATATACACACACACATATACTCTAATATACATACATATATACATATATATACACACACACACAATTTTGACATGTTTTCTCAGTTATTGTTTGGTTGGATGAAATTCATTCTCTAGAACTATGCTGTCTAAAATTGAGTCACTAGCTGCATGTGGATATTGAGCACCTGAAATAAGAGTTGATGAGCTCTAGTAGTTTTCTCGGAGAAGGCGATGGCATCCCACTCCAGTACTCTTGCCTGGAAAATCCCATGGGCAGAGGAGCCTGGTAGGCTGCAGTCCATGGGGTCGTGAAGAGTCAGATACGACTGAACGACTTCTCTTTCACTTTTCACCTTCATGCATTGGAGAAGGAAATGGCAACCCACTCCAGTGTTCTTACCTGGAGAATCCCAGGGATGGGGGAGCCTCGTGGATTGCCGTCTATGGGGTCGCACAGAGCCAGACACGACTGAAGCGACTTAGCAGCAGCAGCAGCAGTTTTCTGGTAGCATCTTTAGGATTTTCTATGTGTAGAAACTTTTCTATGTGCAACAGTGACAGTTGTACTTCTTTTCCAGATTGGATTCTTTTTATTTCTTTTTCTTCTCTGATTTCCATATCTAGGACTTCAAAACTGCATTGAATAACAGTGGCAAAGGTGGATATCCTTGTCTTATTCCTGATCTTAGAGGAAATACTTTCAGTTTTTCACCATTGAGAATGATCTTTGCTGTGAGTTTGTCATATATGTCCTTTATTATGTTGAGTTAGGTTTTCTCCATGCCTGCTTTATGGACAGTTTTTTTTTTTTATTACAAATGGGTGTTGAATTTTGTCAAAAGCTTTCTCTGCATCTATTCAGATAATAATATGGTTTTAATTTTTCAGTTTGTTGATGTGGCATGTCACATTAATTGATTTGCAT
The DNA here is from genome assembly GCA_006408695.1 of Aepyceros melampus. NCBI lineage: Eukaryota > Metazoa > Chordata > Mammalia > Artiodactyla > Bovidae > Aepyceros > Aepyceros melampus. Next base: position 266,745 of record SJXQ01005831.1, read on the forward strand.
ATACTAAAGAAAGCTTGCATCCCTGGGATAAATGTCACTTGATCATGGTGAATGATCCTCATAATGTGCTGTTAAATTTGGTTTGTTACTGTTCTGTTGAAAATTTTTGCGTCTGTGTTCATCAGTGATACTTGCTTGTGATTTTCATTTTTTTGTAATATCTTTTGTCTAGTTTTGGTGTCAGGGTGATGGTGCCCTGTAGAATGAGTTTGGGAATATTCCTTCTTCTGCGAATTTTTCAAAGAATTTCAGCAGGATAGGTGCTGACTCTTCTCCAAATATTTGAAGTCTCTTAGAGGAAAACATGGGCTTCCCGGATGGATCAGAAGATAAAGAATCTACCCACCAATGCAGGAGACACAGGAGATAGATGTTTGATCCCTGGTCAGGAAGATCCCCCGGAGGAGGAAATGACAATCTACTCTACTATTCTTGCCTGAAAAATCCCATGGACAAAGAGCCTCGACCCTCCTCCACAGGGTCACAAAGAGTTGGACACAACTGAACGACTAAACACACAGAGGAAAACAGGAAGAACACTCTCTGGCAAATCATAGTATCTTTTTTGATCTACCTCCTACAGTAGTGAAAATAAAAACAGAAATAAACAAATGGGACCTAATTAAACTTAAAAGCTTTTCTGCAGCAAGGAAACAATAAAGAAAACCAAAAGACAACCCACAGAAAGGGAGTAAATATTTGCAAATGAAGTGACTGACAAGTGACTGTATACTCTCCAAAATATACAACTGCTCCTGTAGCTCAATATGAAAAAAAAAAAAATCAAACAACCAAACAACCCAATTTAAAAAATGGGTAAAAGATCTAAAATCTCTAAAGAAGACATACAGATAACCAACACACACACACACACACACACACACACACACACACACACACAATGGAATATTACTCAGCCATAAACAAGAATAAAATAATGTCATTTGCAGCAACATGGATGGACCTAGAGACTGTCATGCTGAGTGAAATAATTCAGAGAAAAACAAATATATGGTGCTGCTTATATGTGGAAACTAAAAAAAATGGTACAAATGAATTTATTTACAAAAAACAAAACAAAACAAAACAGAATCCCAGATGTAGAAAACAAACTATGGTTACTGGGGTGAGGAGGAAGCAGGGGTTGAGGGAAGGGATAAATTGGGATACTGGGACTGACATTTATACTCTACCATATATAAAATAGGACTTCCCTGGTGGTCCACTGGCTAAGACTCCATGCTCCCAATGTAGGGGGCCCAAGTTCGATCCCTGGTCAGGGAACTAGATCATGTGGCACAGGTAAAGGTTCACAGCTGCAACTAAGAGTTTGAATGCCAGAGATTCCATGTGCCACAGCTAAGACCAAGTTCAGCCAACTAATAAGGAACTATGTATAGTACAGGAAACTCTTCTCACTACTCTGTAATGACTTATATGGGAAAAGAATCTTAAAGAGAGTGGATAGATGTATATGTATAGCTGATACTCTTTGCTGTACAGATAACTAACCCCACATTTTAAATTAACTATAATAAAAATTCTTAAAAATTTAAAAAAGAAACATGATTTGACTGAACTGAGATGTAGCATTAAGTGTAATCTACAGACTGGATTTAAAAAACTTAGTAAAAAAGTTGTACAATGCCACATTGGTAATTTTATATGGATATATATTGAGATTTTAATACTTTTAATGTTTTGGGTATATTGTGTTAGATGATGTATATTTTTAACTTCACCTTTTTTGCTTTAAAAAAATTGGCTAAGAAAAAGTATCAAAGAATCAAAGATCAAAACCTAAGAATCTGTTTCATTGTGTGTAAAAAACAAGAAAGGATGAAGATATCTAGGGAAAGGGAGACAATAATTGATTCTTAGAGTCCTCATACAAACAGATGAACATGATTTAGAGTTTTAATCATTTGCAAGTTGCTTGCTTCACATAATAACATATTGTGTTGGCTGATTGTCAAGCTGTTGTCTTTCAGTTTCAAACGTATCCTTCCATCCTCTGTGAGATGCTATGGCTGGTACTTGGCAGTTCTGTTTCTGCTTCCTCACATTTCTGCTCTGGTGTCATCTTCTGCCAATAGGGGGCGCTAGAGGAAGACGAACAAGCTGAAGGAGGAAAACTGGACTAGATGCGTTTTGGTTTGCTTCTTGTCTTGCTTTTACTTCCTGTTCCTGTCGTTTGGTTGGAGCAGCCATTGGTTTTTTATAAGGAATCTTGGTCCATATTTGTAGGTGGTTTGTTTTTTTTTTTTAGCACCAGCCCTATCATACCCTCTCAGAGGTACCAGCATCTGCCACCCAGGAACATCTCCTCCCAAGTTCGAGTCCCACTGCTATAGATCTCTTCATCCAAACTTTCCAGTTTTAAGTAATTGGATTCAGTTTTCTATTTACATTTATTTGGAATAAAGTCCAAAAGTATTACCTCTTTTAGAGGGAAAATTACTTAATACAGTGGACAAGGTTACTTCTCTGCTGAGCACTTCCTAGTCAATTTTTTAAAAATTAAATTTGTATTATGCCTCAGGAAAGAATTTATGTTTATGTCACTGTACTTTCAAGAAGTCTTACACCAATTTGTACCTTCATTTGCAATGTATGAATGCCTGTTTTATTTAATGATCAGATTATGATTATAAAAGAAATACACATTTATAAGAGAAAATTTAAAAAATACAAAGATTGAAGAAGTAGATTAAAATTACCTCAAATTGTATTCCTTATATATAATATAACAGCGGTATTAAACTTTAGTGTATTTTTTCATGTTCTTAAGGCTATTTTAACCTCAGGAAAAATTGTCAAAATGATACATATTGTTTGAAATAAAAACAAAATAAACAAATGGGGCCTAATTAAACTTAAAAGCTTTTGCACAGCAAAGGAGACCAAAAACAAAATGAAAAGCAACCTATGGACTGGGAAAAAATATTTGCAAACAATACTATCAACAAGGGACTAATTTCCAAAATATAGAAACAGCTCACACAGCTTAAAATGAAAAACTAAACAAGCCAATCAAACAGTGGCCAGAAGACCTAAATAAACATTTCTCCAAAGAAGACATACAGATGGCCAGCAGGCACATGAAAAGATGCTCAACATCACTAATTATTACAGAAATGCAAATCAAAACTACAAAGAGGTACCACTTAACACTGGTCAAAATAGCCATCATTCAAAAACTTTACAAATAATAAATGCTGGAGAGGGTTTGGAGAAAAGGGAACACTCCTACAGTGTTGGTGGGAATGTCAGTTGGAACAGCCACTATGGAGAACAGTATGGAGGCTCCTCAAGAAACTAAAAATAGAGTTAGCCTATGATCCAGCAATTCTCTTCTGGGTATGTATATGGAGAAAACTCTAATTTGAAAAGGTACACGCACCCTGATGTTCACTGCAGCACTATTTACAATGGCTAAGATGCAGAAACAACCTAAATGTCCATCAGCAGATGAATGGATGAAGAAGATGTGAGATATATATATATATATATATATATATATATATATATGTTGTGTTTGTTGCTCAGTCATGTCTGACTCTGTGCAATGTCATGGACTGTAGCCTGCCAGGCTCCTCTGTCCATGGAATCCTCCAGGTAAGGATACCGGAAGGGGTTGCCATTTCCTTCTCCAGAACCCAGGTCTCCTCCACTGCAGGCAGATTTTTTTACTGTCTGAGCCACCACGGAAGCCTATGTATATATAAAATATATAAAAATATAGAAAATATATTTTATATATACATATACAATTATATATCTACATATATTATAAACATACAATTATATATACATAAATATATATATATCATATAATATATACATATTGTGTATATATATATATACACACACAATTCTTTTATTCTATGGCTGAGTAACACTCCATATATCAGTCAGTTCAGTCACTCAGTCATATCTGACTCTTTGTGACCCCATGGACTATAGCATGCCAGGCTTTCCTGTCCATCACCATCTCCCAGAGCTTGCCCAGACTCGTGTCCATCAAGCCAGTGATGCCATTCAACCATTTCATCCTTTGTCATCCCCTTTTCCTCCTGCCTTCAATCTTTCCCAGCATCAGGGTCTTATATATATGTATATACAATTCTTTTCTAATATTCCATGTGTGTGTGTGTATATATATATATATATATACAATTCTTTTCTATGGCTGAGTAATTTTTCATTGTACACATATACAATGGAAAATTACTCAGCCATAGAAAAGAATGAAATATGCCATATGCAGCAACATGGATGGACCTAGAGATTATCATACTGAGTGAAGAGAAAGACTGCTATCATATGATATCACTTATGTGGAAACTAAAAAAATGATACAAAGGAACTTATTTACCAATAGATTCATAGACATAGGAAACAAATTTATGGTTACCAAAGGGGATAGCAGAGGCTGCTGCTGCTGCTAAGTCACTTCAGTCGTGTCTGACTCTGTGTGACCCCATAGATGGCAGCCCACCAGACTCCCCCATCCCTGGGATTCTCCAGGCAAGAGTACTGGAGCGGGGTGCCATTGCCTTCTCCAATAGCAGAGGCGGGGAAAGATAAATTAGGAGTTTGGGATTAATGTATACACACTACTCTATACAAAATAAGGACTTTCCAGGTGGTGCTAATTTTAAAGAATCTGCCTGCCAGTGCAGGAGAGATAAGAGATGTGGGGTTCAATTCCTGGGTTGGGAAGATCCCCTGGAGAGGGCATGGCAACTCACCCCAGTATTCTTGCCTGGAGAACACCATGGACAGAGGAGCCTGGTGGGATATAGTACAAAGGGTCGCACAGAGTCGGACATGACTGAAGTGACTTAGCATGAGTACACATATAAAATAGGTAAACGATAAGGACAGACCGTATAGCACAGGGAACTATAGTCAATATTTTATAATAACCTATGATGGAAAAGAATCTGAAAATGAATACATTTTTGTAAAAAAATAAAAGAATATATTTTGTAAATATGTATATACCATATATATATATATATATCTGAATCACTTTGCTGTTCACCTGAAACTAACACAATATTGTAGATTAGCTATACTTCAATTTTTAAAAGTGGTTCTAAAAAGATACATATTATTAATATTTGTATAACAAATTCTAACAATTTAGAAATTAAAAGCAAAAGGTGTTTTACCTCTTTCCCTTCTGTTTTTTAAAATATTTATTTATTTGGCTGCACCAGGCCTTAGTTGTGGCATGTGGGATCTTTAGTTGTGTCATCTGAACACTTAGTTGTAGCATATGGGATCTAGTTCCCTAACCAGGGATCAAACTCTGGGGCCCCTGCATTGAGAGCAAGGAGTCTTAGCCACTGGATCACCAGGGAAGTCCCTCCATTATTTTTCTAATTCCAATTTCTAGAAACTATCTTGCTTTCTAAATATCACTATAGTATATTTTTCATTTTATTATGAACTTTGGTATAAATAGCTAATATAGCATTATATCCCTGGTGTCTCAGTGATAAAGAATCTGCCTACAATATAGGAGACATAGGTTTGATGTGTGCAGGAGACATGGGTTTGATCCTTATGTTGGGAAGATACCCTAGAGGAGGAAATGGGGACCCACTCCAGTATTCTTGCCTGGAAAATTCCATGGACAGAGGAGCCTGGGGGCTACAGTCCATGGGAACACAGAGTTGGACACAACTGAGCATGCATGCATATATTGGCATGAATATACACAAATTTATTTACACACTCTCAGAAGGTTGATTGTTTCTAATATTTCCATGTTTTGTAGTTAACATCTTTGTACAGACTTTTTTTTTTGAATTTAATTTTTTTACCCTGAAGCAGAATCACTGAGTCAAAGGTTATTGATATTTTTAAGGTCCTACTATCTAATGTAAAATTGCTTTTGAAAAAATTAAGAACAATAGAATTTCAAATACTGGAATTTTGAATACCACAACTGATAACAGATTCTCAGTTCTTATTTTGAGGCACTTTCTCTGTTATTGCAAAGCCACTTTATACAGTTGCCTTTTAAGCTACATTACTTTAACTGCATTGCTTGTCCAGTCATATTCTCCCTGATGAGACTGATTCCAAATAAAATCTATTTCAATCTTTAAAAAAATGCTATTTTACCCAAGAGGAACAACACCTGCCAATCTTACGTCCTTGAGATTTCTTACTGGACACTCTCTCAGTGGTGGTCAAGCTTTAAAGTACATAATAATCCCAAGGATGGGGTTGGTGGCAGAAGTGTGTGTCAGTATGCAGATTGTGGGCCTGAACTCTAGAGAGTCTGAATCAGTAGACTTGGGGTAAGGGCCCTAGAATCTGTATTTTTAACAAGGGATTCTGGCCATGGCCTCTCACTGTACAAAGAGAAACTCTACTTTGTGGATTAAGTCACTGATTCCTAATGTTTGTTTTGTGGTGAATAATGGTTGATTGTGAAAAGCTAGCCAGCTTTAATATGTTTAGTAAACATATTAAATGGGTTTAAATATATATTTTCAGAATTTTTAGTATGCTGAAGATGTTTTGTGGATTTCCAAGGCTGGCTTATTTGTAGAATATTCCAAATTTCTATGATTCACTGAATTCATTTCATTGTTTAGTTTGTTTTGGGTGGGCCAACTATTAACATCTGATGTTCCTAGGAACAAAGTTTGATAATCCTGGATTAAATGATTTTTCTATTACAGCATTTCCTTTTATCCCCTTAGTATCTTGAAAAATTTAATAAACTTCCACAGGCACATAGCTTTTTCTAAAAGTTAGGCAAAATAAAATCTTTTTATTTTGTAAAGCTAAATTATTAGGGCTGAACTAAGTGAATTACTAGCAAAAAATATATTAACTTTTTTTCTTTATTCAAATACCTTTTCTGTTCATTCTCTTAATAAAAAAATGTAGCAAAGAAACCTTTTTTGAGGCTCTCCATTTCCTATTAGTGTCTGTTAACTAAGCAAGATGCAATCTAGCAGAACTTCATATAATAGAAATAAGGCCCACGTGATCAAAAATTTAACACTCATCCAACAACAATTGCATTAGAAGTGGCAGAATCATTATTGTTTAGAATTTCTGATGTTGGGGTTTTATTCAAAGTGTTATAAAAAAGGTCCTCTGAAACACTCCCATAGCAAATTATTTTGGCTGAATTATAACTCCTTAAAAGTGGGGTTTTATTATAATGGATACAGAGTTAGAATGAACTCTAACAGCATTTGTAGGCAACACTGTATAATGAGGATTGAGTGCATTGCTATATTATGACTGCAAGTGTATCTTTTCACTATCTTAGTAAAGCACTCCTAGCTTTTATACACAGTGCTATTGGTCAAGTACTCTGTGAGCTTCCCTGTTTCTTTTTATCTGATTGCTTAACACAACTTCTGCATACAAAGCACCACAATTCCAGATGACCCTGTCAGGCTTAAATTATTAGCCTGGATCACTCGCCTGTTAGAAATGTTCTACATATTTATTTGTAGAAGTAAATAACAGCTTCAACTTAACATGTCAACAATTCTATAAAACATTCTAGCCAATTTGGATGAGTATATAATATGGATGCTTCTTAATAGCAGCATCTTAAATTTGGTTGACTAATAAGAATAGGAAGGACAATGAAGGTTAACTAACTTTGTACTGGGGTTTTAAAATTTCAAAACATTTAAAACACAGATCAAATCAGAGAAAACTTGAAATAGTTCTGTTTTTATCTCCATTTTGCAGAAGTGGAGAAACTGAGACTCAACTAAATTAAGTGACTCATCAATAGTGTCTTACTGAGGAATGATACAGCTAGGACTCAGAAACAGGTAATTTGATGTAAAAGCCTATATTCTTTCTACCACGTGAAACTTCACTTTTCCAAGTCACCTTCCATTTAGACAGTATAAACTCTAAGAGAAATTGGTTGTTTAAATCCGCACTCACCTTCCAGATCACCAAGGAATCCATTAACTTCCCAGTTACACTTTTCATGTAATTTCATGAAGGCAATGGGATGTAGGATTACAAAGATCTGGTTTGAGTATTAGCTGCATCCATTTACTAGTCTTGTAACCTTGAAAATGTTAAACTTCCATGAGCCTGGATCCTGTTTGTAAAACTGGGGATAGTAGCACTTACTTCAGGGGGTTGTTATGAATTAAATTAATGCTATGAGGTTATGAAAAAATATATGGGTATATCCAGCATAATACCAAGGATACCATTAACTTCTTAAGAAACGGAGTGTTAGATAGTTTTAACATTATTTGCCACAGTATTGAATTTTACCTAACCCCCTGCTCCTGGAAAACAGTGGTGATTAATATGTTCCTCCTACCCCTTGTGTTTTGAAAAATGACTTAGTAAGACTCACAGATACCTCCCTTGCTTAAATGTAACAAAGCCAGACACAGACCCTTAAAATTCCTTTTCCTTGCCTCAGAAATGATTAGACAAACTGCTTATTCCCATTGATCAGTTGGAACAAAACACTTGCTAACCAAAGTTTGATTTGGTTTTGGCTTGCTTTCCAAACTTCTCTCTACCCTCCAGGACCTTGAACTTGGGCCCAATCCCATCTTGAACCAGCATACAATCTTTCCTAAGAAAGGGAGAGGTGGGAGGGAGGGAAAGAGAGAGAACAAATTCTTTGGTGTCTCAATATAAGGACACTGATCCTATTGAATCAAGGTCCCCCTCAATGACCTCATTTAATCTTAATTACTTCCTTACTCTATAAATAGCCAAACTAGGGATTGAGGCTTCAACGTATGTATTTTGGGGAAACACATAAATTCAGTCCACAGTTCACATACTTGGTAAGGTATTTAAGTAGGTGAGTGAATGAAATAACTAGTGAAAGTGGTCTACTTTCCCTTTCTACTTCCCAGTGAAAATCACTGCTCCAGTCTTTTTCTTATACTCACACCAACATATATGAGGGGAGGGTACATATTCCCTTGCTGCTGCTGCTGCTGCTAAGTCACTTCAGTCATGTCCGACTCTGTGTGACCCCATAGACGGCAGCCCACCAGGCTCCCCTGTCCCTGGTATTCTCCAGGCAAGAACACTGGAGTGGGTTGCCATTTCCTTCTCCAATGCATGAAAATGAAAAGTGAAAGTGAAGTCGCTCAGTCGTGTCCGACCCATATTCCCTTAGGCATGAATAAATGTAGCCACATATGTATAGTTTATTTTTCGGTATTGATGGGATCAGACATTCCATATTATTCTGCATTTTGTTTTTTCAGTTTATGATACATCCTAGACAGCTTTCCAACTCAATTCATATGGATCTATTTTATTATTTTAAAGAGCTACTTAGATTCATTGTTGGTATCATCATTCATTGAAGGATGCTTTGGATATTCTCATTATTTTCACCTATGCTACCTTTTAAACATTTTAAATCAAGGATAAAAATCAGTTAGTATAGCATCACTAACTCAATGGGCATGAATTTGAACAAACTTGGAGATAGTGAAGGGCAGGGAAGCCTGGTGTGCTACATCCTTGGAGTCACAAAGAGCTGGACACAACTTGGTGACTGAATAGCAATACATTGTTTAAGGCTTCCTGGGTAGCACTAGTCATAAAGAATCTGCCTGCCAATTCAGGAGATACTTGAATTGTGGTTTTCATCCCTCGGTTAGGAAGATCCCCTGCAGTAGGAAATGTCAAGCCACTTCAGTATTCTTGCTTGGAAAATTCCATGGACAGAGGAGTCTGGCAGGCTACAGTCCATGTGGCTGCAAAGAGTTGGACATGACTGAGCAACTAAGCACATGCATTTTTAAAAGGCTGGAAGAAAACAAATGAAGAGGGAAAAGTGCTTATTTCTACAGGTAGAAATGAAATTGTTATGTTACTTTAAAAAATAATTTGCTATATTTTCTGCCTCACATTTGGTAAAGCTGCTTATCATTTTTTTTTCAGTTTCTATGTACAGTAAGATATTTGATTTCACTTTTTAAAAATGACCAAATAACATTTACTTGCAATATCATCGTTATCATTTTATTTACATAAAGCAGTAGGTTCTTTTGGAGACATTGTGTGTCAAGGAGAATGTATACGGGATTTTGCATCTGATAGACTTGGGTTTTAAACCTAGCCGAACAATGTGATGTGAAAAGGTTAACTTGGCTTCTCTCGACTCAGTTTCCTCAGCTGCTAAAGAGAGACTTGTGAAAATTAGAGCTCAAAGGAGTGAAGAGCCCACTTGTTGCATTCATGCACGACCAGATAGACTATTTTTTTCTCACCTCACGTGCCAGTGATGAGTGGAATCTACTATCGGTGTGATGTCCTTCTGACTCTCCTTTGAATGTGCCTGAAATACAGAAGAAATAAAATTGGGGTTCTCTCTATAACAAGTTTACACACAGTTAAGCCAGGCCTATGGCATTTCTCCTTTAAATTGTTTTTATTCTGTGCACACTTTTCTTGTTCTGCTATGCAAGCATTCTAAGAGTTATTTTGAGTGGAGGAATATGGCTAACTCCAGGCTGTTTTTCAAGAAAAGGTCAGGACAGATGTTGTGGGTCAGATTACTTTGTTCCGTTGGAAAGACTCTGAGATCTCTGCACTGCTTGAGGGCAGTTCTGCGCACTAGGAGAAATTAGGTCCCTGTCCCGAGCTCCAGCTGGCTGTGCTCCCTTGCTCTCACTCAGGTTAGGGCCTGCAGAAGGCCTGGTTCTATAGGGAAGCCTTTACAGAAGGAGGGAGTTGGTTTTCTGAGGGCTTTCCGCAGACCACTAGAAAATGACCTGGCTGCAGACTGATCACAATCACACTGCTGCCAAAGCCTGGGAGCACAGGATATTCTCCAGTTCCTCACTTTGGTGTTGGAGATGAACTCCTCTCTTCTGCTCTTAAAGAAAAAAGTACAGCATAGACATTTCAAGGTGTTAATACAAAGCCAAAAGTGTAAAAAGAAAAAAAACACCCCAAAGTATAAAGTCTTTCATATTTCTTCCCTTCCCCACCTATTAAAATAACCAGTGCACACAGCTTATTACATTGGTTCAGTTCAGTTCAGTCCCTCAGTCCTGTCAGACTCTTTGCCAACCCATGGACTGCAGCACACCAGGCTTCCCTGTCCATCACCAACTCCCGGAGCTTGCTCAAACTCATGTCCATTGAGTCGGTGGTGCCATCCAACCATCTCATCCTCAGTCGTCCCCTTCTCCTCCTGCCTTTAATCTTTCCCAGCATCAGGGTCTTTTCCAATGAGTCAGTTCTTTGCATTAGGTGGCCAAAGTATTGGAGTTTCAGCTTCAGCATCAGTCCTTCTGATGAATATTCAGGACTAATTTCCTTTAGGATTGACCGTGTTGATTTCCTTGCAGTCCAAGGGACTCTCAAGAGTCTTCTCCAATACCACATTACATTGGTTTTATATTGGAGAAGGAAATGGCAAGATTTTTATATTTATAAAAATATAAATATAGATCCTTAATCCTATATATAGGGTTGTACTCACATGCTGGTAGATGGAACATGAATCTTATGTAGAGGATGGACTGAAAGACTTGATGAGATGACATGGGAAAGCAAAACAGAAATAATTATTGTTTTTATTCTGACCATTTCCCTCCTGGAGCAGATCTAATGTCTTGGGCACCAAGTTCAGCATCTTCGACAGTGGGGTGAATCCGGAAAGGAAACATTTTTTTCTGGAGACAGCTCAGATCAGGGAGGAGCTGGGAGCTGTATGTTATGTGAATGTGGGGGGAGGGGATGAGAGAGAGGAGTAGAACGGTGGAGAGGGAGAAAGAAGCAGGTCAATGGAGCATACCACCCTCAGGAGACCAACGTCTTGGGATTCTGAGGGCCCCGGAAAATGAATGTTATTATTCTGGAAATCAACGCCCAGAACCAGAGAACTGTGTCCAGCCAAAAAATGTGAGTCCACCAAACTTGAGAATCTCTGGGTCAGTGGAGGAGGAAGGTCTGGGGGACCGGCCATAGATGCTAAGAGGAGAGAGGGCCGATGGGTTGCATAAGGTCACATAAGCAGGATTTGGTCAGACTTACATGTCTTAAGACATATAAGTCGTGGCTCAGATGGTAAAGCGTTTGCCTGCAATGCGGGAGACCTGGGTTCCTGGGTCAGGGGGATCCCCTGAAGAAGGAAATGGCAATCCACTCCAGCACTCTTGCCTGGAAAATCCCATGGACAGAGGAGCCTGGTGGGCTGCAGTCCCTGGGGTCACAAAGAGTCAGACACGACTGAGCGACTTCACTTATACCCACATGCACAAATACTGCTTGTAAGTACACACACACACCATTAATCTTATCCAGTTGTGTGTATTTATTTATTTTTTTTTTTTGGCTAAAAGTGTTATGTTATATATGCATATGACTCATTGGAAAAGACTTTGATGCCGGGAAATATTGAGGGCAAAAGGAGAAGGGATGATAGCAGATGAGATGGTTGGAGAGCATCACCAACTCAAAGGATATGAGTTTGAGTAAACTCTGGGGATAGTGAAGGACAGGGAAGTCTAGTGTGCTACAGTCTTTAGGGTCGCCAAGAATTGGACGTGACTTAGCGACTGGACAACAACAGAGAAGATAGTGTAGCTGATGCTAGTGTGGCGGATTGAAAAATTATAAACACATCTGGCTTCTATTACTCTAAAAAAGTAATTTCACACATTTTAAACCTCCTTCTCTCATTTTGCACTTCCTTGGAAAGCCTCACTAAGATTTTTCCTCTCAGCTTTGCCAATATGTTCATCCATGACCAAGTTTCACTTAGAATAGAGTTTGTGTGGGAAAATTCTCATACTTGCCTAGTTATTACAGTAGTCCTTTTTCTGTGGTTTTGCTTTCTGCAGTTCCAGTTCCTCAAGGTCCTTGTGTTTTGAAATATTAAGTGGAAAATTCCAGAAATAAACAATCATAAGTTTTTAAATCACAAGTTGTTCTGAGTAACATGATAAAATCTTACACCATCCTACTTTCTCATGCCAGGGGTCCCCATTCACCCACATTATTTGCTCCTAACATTCAGCCATCATCAAGCTCAGTAGTCCAGGATCACCCAAAGCAGATAATCCTTCTTTTGACATATAGTCAGAAGGTCAAATGAAGCCTAAAGCTAAGTCACAGTGCCTGTCATTCACCTCACTCTATCTCCTCATGTAGGCATTTTATCATCTCACACCATCACAAGGAGAAGAGTGGGTACAGTATAATAAGATAGAGAGAGAAATCACACTCACACAACTTTATTTCAGTATATAGTTTTAATTATTCTATTAATAGCTATTGTTAATTTCTTACTGTGCCTAATTTATAGATTAAACTTTATCATACATATATTATTGTTGTTTCAGGCACCACGCTGTGCCCAACGCTTCACAACCCCACGGAGTGCCGCATACCATCATAGATATGTATGTATAAGAAAAAAAATAGTATATATATGTGTGTGTATATGCATAGGATATGCATATGTGTGTGTGTATGTGTATGTATATATATATATATATATATATATATATATATATGATTTGGTTGTATCTGAGATTTCAGGTATCCACTGGAAGTCTTGGAACAAATTCTCCTCACATAAGGAGGGACTGTTGTATCTTTGTTATCTCTTTCTTTTTTAACTTTGTTCTCTCACTTGAAGACTAATAGATGAAAGGGTAATTTTTTTTTAAGAAAAAAGTAATTTAAGTGTTTGCATTGAACGTCTTTATCCTAGTCTGTTGGTTTTATGTCTGGTCATATAACCCAGGATTGCAGCTGAAGACATAGTCTTTGTCACAGCATTCTTTGAATTCTGCCCCCCAGAGCCAGGCGTCATAGTAACAGCATTAGGACTATCTCAAAAACAAGTTATTTATGCCACAATTTAAGGCTTATGTCCTCTTGTACCCTGAGATACACAGAGCAGTTATTTGTGTTCTCAGTTTGACTAAGCCAATAATTGGAAAATAATCACATCCATATGGGCTTTAGGATCTTGAATGGTACTTGGGAGCTAACAAATATTTCTCCTCTAGGAAGCAGGTAGGAAAAACACAACATGAAGTTTTAGGATGGGTTTGCCTCGCAGCCATATTGTATCTTCCAGGGTGAGTTGCAGAAGAGGACTGGCAGGGAGCACTTTGGTTCCTTCTCCAGGGGATCTTCCCAACCCAGGGATTGAAACTGTGTCTCCTGTGATTAAACCTGCATCTCTTGCATCTCTTGGGTCTCCTGTATTGGCAGGTGGGTCCTTTACTGCTAGTGCCACCTGAGAAGCCCCCTTGGTTCTACAGAAGAGAGCAAATAGGGATTCGGGCCCTCTGCCATGTTTTTTGGCTTTGGGGCAAATCGTCAGGCCTAAAAAAAAAAAAAAAAAGATACATTGTTCTAATTTACTGCCTTTTCCCAGGTTCACTCTTTATAAAGATCTGTCTTTCCCAAATAGCCTTCAATCCCGGAGGAATGGTTACTGGCAGAGATGAGTAGGGTGTTTTGGACAAACAGTGATTCCTCCTCTCAACTAGTTGCTGCCCATCAAGAGGATAGTTGCTATTTCTCTCTTCATAATTCATTCAGCCATGGTCCTTGTGGCCCAAATTAGCTGAGGTGAGCAGCAGTGATGAAAATAAAGCTACACACAGCTTGATAATTATTTTTACACCTGAATTAGGTATCCTAAAGAAGTCACAATAAGCTGGATTATGTCACACTTAATAAGCACCATAATATTCCCTCAGTAAGTTTTGTTTTAAAGCCCATTTAACTCTTTTTTAAAAATTTATACTTTATATATAACTTCTATCTCATATAATCTTTATAAGAAACTGCCTACCAGTTCTCCAAAGTGATTGATCACTTTGCATTCCCACCAGCAGTGAACAGAGTTCCGGCTGCTCTACATCTTCATAACTATTTAGTGGTAGTGGGTTTATTTAAAGTTTTTATTTTATATTGGAATATAGTTGTTAACAGTGTTATTTTCAAGCATACAGCAAAGTGATTCACTTATACATATACACATATCTATTCTTTTTCAAATTCTTTTCACATTTAGGTCATTCCAGAATACTGAACAGAGTTCCTTGTACTATAAGTAGGTCCTTGTTGGTTTTCTATTTTAAGTGTAGCAGTGCATACATGTCATCCCAAATTCCCAGTCTATCCCTCCCACAACAATCCCTCCAAGTAATTGTAAGTTCCTTCTCTAAGTTTATGAATCTATTTCTGTTTTGTAAATAAGTTCATTGGTATCACTTTTAAAGATTATGTATATAAGTGATATCATATGATATTTATTTTTATCTGACTTACTTCACTTGGTATGATAATCTCCAGGTCCCTCCATGTTGTGCAAATGGCATTATATTACTTCATTCTTTTCTATGGCTGAGTAATAGTCCGTTGTATATACGTGCCACATCTTCTTTATCTTTTCCTCTGTTGATGGACATTTAGATTCATTCCATGTTTTGGCTATTGTAAACAGTGCTACAATGAATATTGGGGTGTATGTATCCTCTTAAACCATGCTTTTCTCCAGATATATGCCCAGGATTGGGATTGCTGGGTCATATGGGAGCTCTGTTTTTAGTTTTTTAATGTTATATGTAGTAACTGCTAGGTTTTGTAAAATCACTAAAAAGGATTCTTAGTTCAAATTCCCTGAAGATAAGAAACATGTTCCCAAGGCATGGGGAAAAGAGCTCTCTGTAAGTCCTCAGTGAAGGTTGCTAAGTACAGACTTCTTTCCAGGGACACTTGGTTGGGGAACGATTTCAACTCTGAATCCTCTTCTGAGCTGGCCAACAAGAGCATGAATTAGTACCACTTGTTTATGTGGAACCATAGATAACAAACATTGCTTGTATTCATTTTCTTGAGTTGGTATCAAAAGGAATCATTTTTATTCTCTTGTATTGCAGCCAAGGCACCACACACATGAACAATCAATATTCATTGTGAATGCCTTTATGTGTTGCATTGTACACTTCCACTTTGTACCAGAAAAGTCTAACTGCCTGTCTATGCCATTGTGATATCTTTGTGACAAGATACAAAGGATTAGCACAAAGTAAGGAGAATAGGAGCTATTGTCTTAGGAAATGTCACATATTGAGTGTTGATTAAAAGAAAACTAGCTTCCCAGGTGGCTCAGTGGTAAAGAATCTGCCTACCAATGCAAGAGATGTGAGTTTGATCCCTGGGTTGGAAAGATCCCCTGGAGAAGAAAATGGCAACCCACTCTAGTATTCTTGCCTGGAAAATTCTATTCCATGGACAGAGGACTACTGTTCTGGTGGGCTACTCTCCATGGGGTTGCAAAGAGTCAGACACGACTGAGCACGCAGTATGCATGCACAGAAAAGGAAACTATAGTACAAAAAGCTAAAAACTGTAATTAACCTAATGAAATTCAGCTAAAAAATGAAATGAGGGGCTCCCTTGCTGTCTCAGTGGTAAGGAACCCATCTGCCAATGCAGGAGACACAGGATTGATCCCTGATCATGGAAGATCTCACCTGCTGTGGAGCAACTAAACCCCTGGGCCATAACTGTTGAGTCTGTGCTCTAAAGCCTGGGATCTGATACTACTAAAGTCCATGCACTCGAGAGTCCATGCTCCACACGAGAAAAGTGTCCACAATGAGAAGTCCACAGACCACATCTAGAAAGTAGCTCCCGCTTGCCATTACTAAAGAAAAGCCTGTGAAGCAATGAAGATCCCGCCCAGACAAAAATAAATAAATAAATAAATAATTCTAGAAATGGAATAAATGGTTGAGTAAATGGACAAATAAATGGTCACTGTAAAACCCACGAAACTGGTACAAAAGTACTAGATCTCAGGAATCTTGTTCCTATTCTTATCTCTGTGTTGGCGCCACATGTAAAGTACATGTTCAGATGTTTTTAAATGTTGTTTGCTGTTTGTCTCTCCATCGGAAGACCAGCCCGCATTTCGTAGATTTCACTACAAAAGTACTGAGGAAAATTTGATTTGCAAAGATTTTTTCCCCCAATTCACTTATTTGTTCTCTCCTCCTTTGGTTAATTGCTTATTTATCCCGTTGCCATAAAAGGTGCTAGACTTTGGAAATATGCTGGGAAAGAAAGTGCAGCCCTTGGCCTGAAGATGCAGTACAGACTTTGCTCCAAAGAGGTTTATTAAAATAATGCCTTAATCATGAGAAATTTGAGACATTTCATAATGGCTTTAGGAATCTTGACTTCACGTGTTTCTTTTCCTTGGGGCAATGCTTTTAATTTCCTGTGTTTGTTTTAAATAAAAATAAAAATGGAACTCAGAGGGGGAATCCATCATAATATGCCTTAATTATAGGAAAAGGTGAAAACATACAGGAGACGTGAGAAAAATCATATTGCAAAGCAGGAAAGAAATAACAACATCCAAATGCACAGCAAATTCAGTACTTCATTGCATGTAAATCTTACTCCATATTCTTCATTGCTAAAGGTACTTGCTTTAGTTGCCCAACTAAGAAGGATTTGTTTTGCACAAATTTCCAGAGATGGTTAATTTTAATAACACTTGAAAACATACATTTTACACAAATACACTTATGCATATTCATTTAAAATTACTCTTTTTCCTGTAGGAATGACTTTTGTTGTACACTATATTTCTGAGTAGCTATGTTTCTATATAATGAAGTACCACTGGAGAGAACAGTCACTTGTGGCAGGTAGCAAAGAAATTTCAATAAAGTAAACTCTTAGTATTATCAAAATTATACATTTGGGGTTGTTAGCATGGCCTAGAAAAAGATGAGGACAGGCTCATCTCATTAAAAGAGAAGAAATAGTGGAATTAGCTTGAATCTAATTACAAGCCACACTATCTAATGTAAAAACATGACTGTTTTTTCACTCCCATTCATTTTGACTAGTAATTAGTTTTGGCCTCTAAAATGCCACCCTTTAATCATCCAAACACAGATGTGATTTGCCGTGCAATTTAATCTTGCTTTAATGAAGAACTAATGGACGCATCGCAAATTACTTTCCCTGTTGAGAAAAATTCTATTTCCTGCTTTTCAAAAGATCAAGAGTATCTTGTGATAATAGCCCAAGCGGCCCTGGCAGCCTCACCGCACAGAGCAAACAAGCTCTTTTACTCAACTCCCAATTCAATGGAGAAAAAGAGGCTACAATTAGCAACAAAGCAGGGGAAACGCAGCATTAGAGCCGAATCACTTTCTGTAGCTCAACCCCCAGCAACCACTGGCTTGTTAGAGCCAGGTCTAAAGTGTCAGGCACGAACAATGCGCTGTGATAAATTACTCTCTTCAAACAGCTGCACTGCTAATTTTCAATTATACACACAAATGGCTCTCAGATTGGAAGAAAATGGAGTGCATGGGGAGAACAGTAGTAGATTTCTATGTTTGTTTGGTAGTGAGTGTGGAGGCGGGAGAATGACATCTTGAAAAGAAAGCCGTAGTGAGGAGTCGGTGTTTGAACTTCAGAGGATGCGCCATCCGGAATCTTAGGGAGACCTGTGGTTTCCCCGTTTCGCTCTGGGCTCTAAAAGGCGTGAAATTACGAGTTACTTTCCTTCTTGGGTTGCTTTTTGTTTGTTTGTTTGTTTGGACCCGTTACCCACTTTATACTGAACCTTCGCTGCTGACCTCGCTACTCTGCCTTGGGAAGCCCGTTAGGAATGACAGTCTCGGTTCCCGGGTGCCCCTGCCGCCGGCATACCAAATCCCACAGACGCGTCGTCTCCTGTCTCACTGCCTCCGTTTCCCACCAGCCGAACTGTACTTCACCCCTTACCCTTTCATTCGCTCCCATCAGCTGCTGTTCCTCAGAGCCAGAGTTCAATGCTTTGTATTCTCTGAGGAGGTACCTCCTTCACCCACAGTAAAAAAAAAAACAAAAAACAAAAAACAACTTTTTGAGGAGAGAAAAATTTTAGGAATCTCAGGGGTTTGTGTTTTTCCTGAACAAGATTTTGCTTTCAGGGATCCTAAAATTTGGTCAGGGATACAAAAATTTCTCTCAAGTGAAAACAGGTGTCATGAGATAGTCCTATTCGGTTTTTGAGGTGTAAATTAACACACATTGTCATTCTTTTTTCTATCCCTGTGTCCTGTCAGCCTGTTTTTCAGTTGCTTTGGAAGTTAAGAGTCTAGGGAGGAACATGCTGCTGGTCCAGAATCTTACTCTTTCAGGAAGGATTCACGGTTACCCCATGCCCAGTTCCACCCCATCCCACACCTTTAGCCCCTTCACAGAAGGTATGCCTCCCGCCCCCTCCGGTTTTTCAATTGTGGCTATTTCCCAAGAACAAAAGGCAAAGACTGGCTTTTTCACTGAGACACTTGCTGAATCTGTGAATGGTGGCATGAATTTACTTCCTTATAGAAAATACGAAGCTAATTCCTGCTGAATCTATTTCTGTCTTATTCCAAGCAAGAGGATACAGCCACAAGTGTGTGACAACAGGGTTCTTCCTTTAGCTCACTTTCTCGGAAATCTGTTTGCAATCACAGGAGCTGCTCTTTTGTCTTGAAGCAGGGATGGTGTGGTTGTTAACGTATTTTTCATCTTGAAGAGACCACAAATCTCTGGCCGCTGTTAGCATCTGCTTATTATGTTAAATGACAAGGATGCACTTACCTTTTGGGGGAACATGCTGGATAGACAGGCCCCTATTTTACTGTGCTGAATCAAACCAGTGTTTCCTTTGACTCTCAAAAACCCGAAAGAAGACAACAAATGGGTCTCATCTGCTTAAGGGCCACACATTAACACAACACAATCATTTGGCCAGGAGACGATAATGGCCATTAAAATGTTCTGATTTCCAACCATTTTCTAGAAGATTGAATGTAATATAAATTAATGTTCAAAAAAAGGAGCTTCCAGGATGGAATTTGTTTTAAAAAGAGAAACCGTTTTAGAAAGATAGGGTAGAGTAACTTCTTTTAGAGGAGTATTCCTTACCAAGGAAAAGCTGTGAGCATTATATATTTGAATTAGGAATATTACCATTCAGAAAAGACTATGTGGAAAATTTAAAATGCCATTCCATTAAAAGTTACTTTTCTTATGTAGTCGGGGAAAGGCTACTGGGAGGTGGGGGATGGTTGTGATAGTAAGTGGAAATGCAGTACTTTTTTTTTTTTTTTTGCTGAAGTGGGATTTTACTCCTTCTACTTTATAATCGTTACAGAAATTTAAACCTCAAACCATTTCAGCCCAAGCTTATACTAAGCTTGTTAGTGGTTTCTGATGCTGTGGACGATAATGCTGCAGCATTACCATAAATCAGCAGAATTAACTATGATCTTCAGAAGCATGCTTGAAAGTGGGTGACAGAAGTCTGCAATTTGGTGCTCTGAATATTATGATAACATTCTATATTAAATGTTCATAATCTACTTAAAGCTGAGCTTCAAGTACATTTTGTATTTGTGCTTTGCCCAATATTAAAAACCAGTAACAATTATTATGATCCATGTGAGCCTTCATTATTTGCAAACGCAAAATGTAAAAATATCTGGTCATTTTTGTACTGAGTGGCCTTTTTGCCAAGTTTAAAAGTATTGATTTTTCATTTATTTGTGGTTATTGCTTTCTCCATTTTAGTATCAGCTTAAGTGGACAAAAAATTGTATTTTTATCACAGTTATCTTTCACAAGGAAAATGATTAGATTCAAATGCATTTCAAATGCTATATTGCAAATATAAAATATTTATTATTCATTTTATCTTTTATATCAGATGTTAACTTTCATATAATCGTATACCTCAAAAGTATCCATATTGGGCATTGAGTTCCAGAAGGTAACTCTCTACTTTGAAGTAAACAATAATCAATGTCCATAACATGTTTTTTTGCACACTCCTACAAGGCATGTTTTCTATGACTTGGTCTCTGAATAAGCTTTTTATGAGTGAATTGAGGTTTATTTCTTTATTGTCCCTTTTATTCTGTGCTAAATGGCACATACACCAAATCATATTGATCAATGCTTTAGGAGGGGGAAGAAAATATTAAGGCAAGTCATTCTTAGCAAATGAATTTTTTTACAATGTTGAAAAAATATAATTGCTCATTGCTTGAACTAAACCACCGCCTAGCCATTTAAGCTTACCTCTAAATAGTATCTCTAATAAAGGTTATAGCACAATTAATTGGTTAATTTAGCAGGTAAGCAGTTAGATACTGAGGACTTTTAATATGTAACTTATTGGCTAACATGAGGATTGAATAAATAATGCAGAATTTAAATACAACTTTATTTCCCCATTGACTTCTGTGCAAATGTAAGGAAGTTAGACTTTTGACGTTATTTTTCATTCACAATGATTGTATAGAAAAGCAAAGCTCATCTAAACCAGATCGTAAGTGGGATTAAATATGATCTATTTTAAATGGATCATCTTATTAAAACCTCATCAATTCCTAACACTCAGATGCTCTCAAAGGAGCTATGCCTCTCAGGTCTTGACTGAGGGTATAGGGGGAATCTGAGTCCTTGAGATTCCACAGTGTACAGTGCTTTCTCAAGCTTGCCCTTTCTTCCCTCCATAGCAGTGAACAACTGCCAGCGGCCCTCCCTCTCAATGTCCCTGTGCCCACATTTCATCCATAAAAAGAACATGAAGGGAAAAGACACAAAAAGCACTTTGAAAAGAGAAAACTGCTATATGCATGTGACAGATACAATAGAATAACGATGATAACAATCACATTAGTAGGTATTGGGTAACTACTAAATGCTGTGATGTTTAAACATTTTACATACATTATTTCTAATCCTTACACCCAGACAAGGTAGGCATTTTCATCATTTTCATCAGTTTTATAGATGAGGAAATTGAGTTACCCAAGAAGTTAAATGACTTACCACAATCTATAATTTGAATTAAAATGTCTGATTCTAAAGTCCATAATTTACATCTCTGAACTATTCTGGTTCTAATTGTTTAAATAACTCTATTATACAATCATCATTATTTAAAAATATGTATTAAGATGAATGCTCTGAATTGCATGGTCAGTGTGTTATCACTCATGGAAACCAGGATTTTTGATAAATTTCCTTCCTTGCCAAGATTTTTTTTATGGTATTTTAAAAAATTTTGTTAATTAGAGGATAATTGCCTTACAATGTTGTGTTGGTTTCTGCTGTACAATGTGAATCAGCCATAAGTATACGTATATCCCTTCCCCTTGAACTTCCCTCCCACCACACCCCATCCCACCTCTAGGCTGTCACAGAGCACCGGGCTCAGCACCTGTGCAGCTCAGGGGAATAAGCTTTGAGTAATATTTGTTTCTTGACCATATTAACTGGGAAAAGAGGGAAAGATGCAGAGGGCTGGAGTTCTCAAAATCACTCAGTAGAGGAAATAATGACTTTGATATGAAGATGTAGTGACTGAATTTGCTATTTTAGGTAGCTTCAATGGTTTTTTTTTTTTAGTATGTTATGTATTAATGATGTTTTCATCAAAAGCAGAACTATTTTCCCCATGAATTTAGCAGTGCTAAGAGTAGATGGGTAGGTAGGGTATATCTGGATCCCTTGGCACCATTACTTATAATGGCTGAGAAAATTTAGGAAGAGGAAATGAAGAATATCTACTACAGATAACACTAATATGCAAGGGATATTGATACAGAGATGGAACAAGCAGTCAGTGGGACAGAATACAAAGTCTAGAATAAGATTAGTGTATACATGGAGATCATGGCATCTGGCCCCATCACTTCATGGGAAATAGATGGGGAAACAGTGGAAACAGTGTCAGACTTTGTTTTTTTGGGCTCCAAAATCACTGCAGATGGTGACTGCAGCCATGAAATTAAAAGGCGCTTACTCCTTGGAAGAAAAGTTATGACCAACCTAGATAGTGTATTCAAAAGCAGAGACATTACTTTGCCAACTAAGGTCCGTCTAGTCAAGGCTATGGTTTTTCCTGTGGTCATGTATGGATGTGAGAGTTGGACTGTGAAGAAGGCTGAACGCCAAGAATTGATGCTTTTGAACTGTGGTGTTGGAGAAGACTCTTGAGAGTCCCTTGGACTGCAAGGAGATCCAACCAGTCCATTCTGAAGGAGATGAACCCTGGGATTTCTTTGGAAGGAATGATGCTAAAACTGAGCTCCAGTACTTTGGGCACCTTATGCGAAGAGTTGACTCATTGGAAAAGACCCTGATGCTGGGAGGGATTGGGGGCAGGAGGAGAAGGGGACGACCGAGGATGAGATGGCTGGATGGCATCACGGACTCAATGGACGTGAGTCTGAGTGAACTCCGGGAGTTGGTGATGGACAGGGAGGCCTGGCGTACTGCGACTCATGGGGTCGCAAAGAGTCGGACACGACTGTGCGACTGAACTGAACTGAACTGATACATGGAGATGTAGTTATGATAAAGCCACATTTCAAATTAATGGAATGGATGAACTATTCAACTCATGTGTGGAGATAGTTGATGACCATTTGAAAAAAAATGTAATTATATCCTTACTGTTCACAAAAAATTCAGGGGAAGTAATAATTTAATGTAAAAAAATAAATGCACAACAATGCCAACAAAATAACAACACTGTAAAAATCCTAGAAGAAAATAAAGTAGAAACTTCTTTATGATCTTTAACCAGGGAAGATATTTCTAAGCAATACAGAAAACTACCAAGGCATAAATAAGAAGGAGTGACAAGTTCAACTACATAAAAATGAAAACATTTTCTACCCATTTAAAAATGTGAAAAGACAAGCAATAAACTGGAAGAAAATATCTGCAATGCATATAATATTCAAAGGTATAATATCTATAATATATAAAGTTTTCCTTCAAATCCAACAATAAAAAGAGAAATATTCCAATGTAAAATTAAACAAAGGGTATGGAGAGGCAAATAATTCTTGGTAGACGAAACACAGGTAGTCAAAACAAATGCATAATCTCGCTAGCATTCAGAGAAATACAAATGAGAACAAGTTATCATTTTTCCTCCATTAAACAACATATAAAAGCCTACTTATGTCTAGTTTCAGTAAGGATGTAGAGAGTATACATATACTGTGGTAGAATGTGAATTGTTGTCCGTTCCGTTCCGTTCAGTCGCTCAGTCGTGTCCGACTCTTTGCGACCCCATGAATCGCAGCACGCCAGGCCTCCTGTCCATCACCAACTCCCGGAGTTCACTCAGACTCATGCCCATTGAGTCCGTGATGCCATCCAGCCATCTCATCCTCTGTCGTCCCCTTCTCCTCCTGCCCCCAATCCCTCCCAGCATCAGAGTCTTTTCCAATGAGTTAACTCTTTGCAAGAGGTGGCCAAAGTACTGGAGTTTCAGCTTTAGCATCATTCCTTCCAAAGAAATCCCAGGGCTGAGCTCCTTCAGAATGGACTGGTTGGATCTCCTTGCAGTCCAAGGGACTCTCAAGAGTCTTCTCCAACACCACAGTTCAAAAGAATAAATTCTTCGGCACTCAGCCTTCTTCACAGTCCAACTCTCACATTCATACATGACCACAGGAAAAACCATAGCCTTGATACCCATCAATACCCAAGTACACAGACTCCCTGACTCAGCAATCCACTTCTATAAGCAATTCTGTAGAAATATTTTGTATATGTGCTCAAAGATATAGGTATAAAGATGTTCATCATCACATTTATTGTAATAACTGAAGATTAGAAACACCCTAAGAGTTCATTAACATTAGGACAATAAATATGGTACATATACACAGTGGAATATTACTCAGACATTAAAAATGAAATAATGCCATTTGTGGCAACATGGATGGACCTGGAGATTATCATAGTAAGTGAAGTCAGACAGAGAAGGACAAGCATCATGTGATATCACTTATATGTGGAATCAAACAAAAATTATCCAAATGAACTTATTTACAGAACAGAAACTTCAGAGAAAGAACTTATGTCACCAGGTGGCAGGGATAGATTGAGTTGGGGACTGACGTGTACACACTGCTATATTTAAAATAGATAACCAACAAGGACCTACTGTATATCACAAGGACCTCTGCTCAATTTGCTGTATAACCTAAATGGAAAAATAGTTTGAAAAAGAATACATACATGTATAAGTGAATTACTTTGCTGTATACCTGAAACTAACACAACATTGTTAATCAACTATACTCCAATATAAAATAAAAATTAAAAATTAATATCATCCACATGTGGACTCTTATACAGATTGAAAGAGATCCATTGATTGGTGAAAAAAAGGCAAATCTCAGAATAATATGTGTACTGTAATCTTATTAATGTAAAATCACTCTATACATGTATATGTATAGTGCATAAAAAATTCTGGACCCCCAATTTTTAAATAATGGGAGGTAAAGCAAGACTGAGATTAGCCAATTGGGCAATCTGTGTGTGTGTGTGTGTATGTGTGAATTTTTTCCTGTATTGTTTGAAAAATTTTTAATAATATTGCTTCTTTTGCTTTTGCAGTGAAACCAAAACAAGAAACTCACTATCAAATTCATAGAAATAAAGCATATTATAGGGGAGACAAAATTTCATATTACCATTTCCTTTCATTTGCTTACATAAGAACTCTGATCCTTTCCCATGGTTTAGCACCTAGTTAAGAGAAAGGGTTTTGGAGTTAGATACATGTGGATTACAGCTCCAGTGGAAAATTGCTGAACCTTTGGAAGCCTTAGTTTCATCATCCGGAAAATGGGAATAATGAGTTCTTATCTTACAGGGCTGTTGTGTGGATTAAAGAGGTAATGTAGTTAAATTGCAGAGCTCGAAATCTGGCCCAAATTCAGAGTTTGATGAATGGTGGCTTTTACTTTTGTAGCTTCACAGCAGCTCTGTGATGTGGGAAGAACTATTTTAACTCTAATTTTTCACAGATGGAGAAATTTGGGCTCAGAGAGGTTAAACAGCTTTTTCAAGATCAGACAGAATCTGGGGCTAGTGCATGGATTTAATTAGAATTATTCTGATTTATGGTTCTTTTTCTGAGAAGTTGAAGAAATTGAAGGTTGGATAATTTTTACTTCATGTTGCCAATTTTTATCCATATTTTAGAAATGACTACTTTCACCTATGAAAACGAAAAAAAAAAAAAAGCTAATTTGCAGTGAAGATTGGTATTGAAGGAACAGCAGCAGCAAAATGCCAGTAGCTCTACATAATTTCCTATGAATTTTCTGGCCTCTGATGTAGAATATGTGTCATTTCTGGGACCCTAGGGACATGAGAGACAGATTCCTACTCCATTCTGATTCAAAAGATTTCTTCTCCCAATCTCCCATCTCACTCCATTTAGCCTGCCTCATTCTCAAATCTCAGCTTTTTCCTGAAGTTGACAAGTCCCTCCAGCTTGCTCCTCTGTCACTTCTGACTCCTGGGCAACTGAAAGGCAGTGGCTACTACCATGTTCATGGAATGAATGGAAAATGAGGAATTTTTGTATGCTCTTTGTTTCCATCTTCCATTAATTAATAGAATGTTTAGTGCTACAGATTCAATATAAAGAGGAAATAGCTAACCATGGGACAGGTTGTCTGGAAAGATTTCAGAATCAGCTATCAAGGATGTCTGCAGTGAGCAGGAATCTACAAGATCACATATATGATCTCTCCTTGACTCTGGGATTCTGAGATTTTAAAACAAATGTTGAATATCTGTTGTTGTCTGTTGATTGGTTTTTGTACCAGCTGCTTGAATCTTGAAGTTAGCTAAAGATAGAGGATTGTAATTTTTTCCTTCCTAGAACTAAAAACCTAAAATTAACAAGCTGATAGACATGGGAAAAGCATAATCTTAGAGAATCAGTGTTAGGACTTGAGGTTGGTGGGTAGTGTAGAGTCAGGCAAAGTAGGGCAGAGAAGCACTGGGAAATCTACACACCGCTTGGGTGTGCACGTTCCTTAGAGGAAGGCTAGGTGAATGGATGACATTATCCAGGGAGAATGGAGACATAAATATATGGTAGTCTGGTTAAAGAACAACATTAAGTGATGTGGCAAGAGCTTGGTGTTCTCAAAGATCAACAGAGAACCCCAGACTTAGAATTAGGTGGAGGTTCAGAAAAAGAAGCATGGGGCAAAGGTGGCTGGGCCCTGTTTCCAAACTGGCATTCAGGGACAAGCCTCCAGAGCCACAGACAACTAGGGAGAACCAGGCAGGTGTCAAAGTCAGAAAACAGTTAAGGGGAGGAAGCTAGGACCCAGTTCAAGGCTACAGGTTAAAGTCTGGTCAAGATAGAAAGCTAGCTACTAGAAATGGGACCCAAGTTCAGAGCACAAAGCACCAAAGACAAGGAACTAAAGTTGCTCCTAAATAGACCAACCTCAGGGTGAGTTCACATTGAGCCCAATCTTAACTCTGACCAAGAAGCACGTAAGGAATCCTGTTCTAGAGTTGATAGCTGGATGGGACATTATATTGAGTGATAAACTAATAGAGGCTGTTTGTAAAAAAAACTTGAAAAATGCACAATATGTCACATAGAAATGCTTTGCTCATCCTCATCCTCCACCCATATCTGTTTTTCTGGAGGATTTTTTTTTTTTTCAGCCCCACCACTTAGTGTGCAGGATCTTGATTCCCTGACAAGGGATTGAACTTGGACCATGGCAGTGAAAGTGCTGAATCCTAATCATTAGATCATCAAGGAACTCAGTATCAGGAGGATTTTTGCAGGTAAAATTTAGTTTTGTTTTATGTTAAGAAAATTCAGAAACAACAGTAGCATTCTTTCTGGGTTTTTGTTTGTTCATTTGGTTTTGTTTTGCAGAAATTATATTCCAATTATTCTTTTACTATGAAACTACCTATTTTCATGGAGAATGATTTGCTCAAAAGTTATATGTATGCAGATAGAGAAACAATGACCTATTGATTAATAATAGTCACAAAATTGCCATTAGCATGGTGCAGTTTTTATGTTGTTGTTGTTCAGTTGCAGTCATGTCCGACTCTTTGCGACCCTATGGACTACAGCACGCCAGGTTCCTCTATGTTAAGATTCTCGTGATATGAACCTAACAAAACTATTTTCACAGATGGGCCACTGATCAGGGAGGTTTGATCAGTGCAGAAAATAAAAATAAGATCGGGCTCTTCAAGTCATGGGACAGAAACTGGGTCTCTCATAAAAACACTTTGATAGACCTAGAGGTAGTATGAGTTTTCTTTTGGTTGACCATATGAGATGTCAAGGATTTGCGTCCCCTATGGAGAAAGATTTCTTTAAGACTGCAGTCAGGCGGCCTCTCCAGGAAGACAGCGGGTAGCAGACAAGTTTTATGAGGGCTTTGATTTGCATTAAGTCTCTTGAACACTTCTGAGCAAACGACAGGAGGGGGGAGTGGATTTTCCATGAGGAGATTGGTTGAGTTTTTGTGCCAATTGAAGACTATGAATTAATGCTTTTCTGATATTCCTAAAATTAAAACCCCATGAACTAACCATTTTAGGGTATTAAGCTTTGCTTCAAAATGCATTCTCCACAGATGAATCAAAGGGCCTAATGCATTTGCTATTTGGGAATAATAAAGCATGAAATGGGGTGCAGGACTTACATATTTACATAAGAAGAAAAAGCTGGAAAAGTTTAGGAAAAACAACAACAGAGGAAGGTGCCACTGTGAGACTTGCTCTGAAAAAACAGACATGTAAAATGTTCCTCTTCAAATCACTACCCAGTTTATGACAATTCAGGTGCATAAAAGATTCTGGAGACCTCACCCCTTCTTTTCCCTGGTTTCCCCAGAACTTCCTCTAGATTTTGCCATTTCCCTTGCCTTGCTGGGTACTTCTGGAGAAACAAAGAGCAAGGGGAAAAAAAGGAACAACATTGGTGTTTTCCAGATTTTTGGTGGTGATCAGGTGTCATGGTTATGAAAATAATATTTAAAATGGAAGAAAAAGAGTCAAGATACAGAAACTTTAGGAATAGCAACGATCTAGTTTTAACTTAAAACTGAGTCAACCTAGACATTGTACTTTACACAAGAAAACATTGTCTAACTTGCATAGGAGTCTACCCAGCCTCTTTTGCAATCTTGCATACCATCTTGGGGGCTTCCCAGGTGGTGCTAGTGGTAAAGAACAGGAGATGCAAAGAGATGTGGGTTTGATCCCTGGGTCAGGAAGGTCCCCTGGATTAGGGCATGACAACCCACTCCAGTATTCTTGCCTGGAGAATTCCCATGGACAGAGGAGCCTGGTGGGCTTGGTCCACAGTGTTGCAAAGAGTTGGACATGACTGAAACGACTGAGCATCATGCATACCACCTTAGGGCCCTCAAGGTTAATTCTGTCAAAAAATTATGGGATCACATAGCTCTGTAGCTGCGAGTTGAATATTATGTTAAGATAACTGTTCAGTTCAGTTCACTCAGTCGTGTCTGACTCTTTGCGACCCTATGAACTGCAGCACGCCAGTCCTCCCTGTCCATCACCAACTCCTGGAGTTTACCCAAACTCATGTCCATTGAGTCAGTGATACCATCTAGCCATCTCATCCTCTGTCATCCCCTTCTCCTCCTGCCTTCAATCTTTCCCAACATCAGGGTCTTTTCAAATGAGTCAGCTCTTCGCTTCAGGTAGCCAAAATATTGGAGTTTGAGCTTCAACATCAGTCCTTCCAATGAACACCTAGGATTGATTTCCTTTAGAATGGACTGGTTGGATCTCCTTGCAGTCCAAGGGACTCTCAAGAGTCTTCTCAAACACCACAGTTCAAAAGCATCAATTCTTCAGTGCTCTGCTTTCTTTATAGTCCAACTCTCACATCCATACATGACTACTGGAAAAACCATAGCCTTGACTAGACGGCCCTTTGTTGACAAAGTAATGTCTCTGCTTTTCAATATGCTGTCTAGATTGCAAACAAAGCTAGTGGAGGTGATGGAATTTCAGTTGAGCTATTTCAAATCCTGGAAGATGATGCTGTGAAAGTGCTGAACTCAATATGCCAGCAAACTTGGAAAACTCAGCAGTGGCTACAGGACTGGAAAAGGTCAGTTTTCATTCTAATCCCTAAGAAAGGCAATGCCAAAGAATGCTCAAACTACTGCACAACTGCACTCATCTCACACGCTAGTAAAGTAATGCTCAAAATTTTCCAAGCCAGGCTTCAGCAATACGTGAACTGTGAACTTCCAGGTGCTCAAACTGGTTTTAGAAAAGGCAGAGGAACCAGAGATCAAATTGCCAACATTCGCTGGATCATTGAAAAAGCAAGAGAGTTCCAGAAAAACATCTATTTCTGCTTCTATGCCAAAGCCTTTGACTGTGTGGATACAATAAACTGGAAAATTCTGAAAGATAACTATGAATAGGATTTAAAATTTTTTACATAAAAATATTTTTATAGATAGCATCTCTTTTATTTACTTACATCAAAACAAGTTCAGGACCAGAGTCATACTGTATGAAGTCCCTGGGGGAACAGAGGCTGTGTAAATTAGCAGAGGTTAGGCTGGGTGTGATGGCAAGCCCAATTACAAGATCTTAAACAAGATTGAAAATTTCTCTTTCAAGTGAAATGATTGTGGAGCTCATGAGTCTAGGGTTGATGTGGGAGCCCCATAGCCCTCAGAGACCCCAATTCCTTTGTTCTTGCTGGTATGCCATCTGAGTTTACTTCATGTCCAAAACAGCAGTTCTAGGTCTAATCATCACATCTCTGTTCCAGGGGATACAGAAGATTAAGGGCAAAGGAGATTCCCAGAAACTGCCACACAGCTCATCCGGTTATATTTCAAAAGTCATTGCATAAATGTATGGCCACACCTGGCTGCAGGGAAGGCTAGGACTGTATTCTTTATTCTGGCAGTCAAGTGCTGAGTTTTATTAATAAGGAAGAAGGTGAGAATGAGTGTCAGAGCAGCCAGCCATCAGTCTGTGTCTGCATGCCAACCAGATGCCTATTCTAATAGCAATTCTTCATCTGGGTTACTACTTTTTCTTCATTTTATCTTCACCAACTATCTCCTGAATGAAAGTAGAGAGCAATGAAACATTACTCTGTTTTACATTACATCATGTGACTTCTATAACAACAGTAACAAACTGGGAAGACAAGACGTAATGTAGAGATGGCTTCTAACTTAGGAGCAAAATGACAAGAGGGAACAAGGACCTATTCTCTTTCCTCCTTTCTCTCTCCCTCCTCCTCTTTCTACACAAATATTGTTTCTTATTTCCTGGCCAGAGCACCTCACTGTAGAGGTGAAAATACTTCGCATGATCCAGTGAAGAGAAAAATGACAGTTACTTAACCTTTTTGCATTTAATAGCAGATAAATTAACAGAAAGGAGACTGGTTTGTCTAGGTAATTAGTAAAAGAGGAAAATACTAGTATATAAGAAAGTATCAGCAATAAAAGAGAAGCAAACCTTTTACAAATCACTGTTAGCAGAAGAAAGCCAAAACCCTTGAATTTCTTTGGTTATTTCAAGCACTGCCTTTCACTGGGTATCTTTTGCTTTGAAATTTTTGCCAATTGAGACAGGTTATTTCACTGAGACAGCCAGTAGGAGTGGTGAGTTTTGCCTCTAACATCAACAAAAGCAATGCATTCAAACTTAGAAGACTCACTTGTCTCTTTTATCTTCAGGATATGAGTTGTCTTACTCAAGTGAAACTGTATGGTAATAGTCAAAGACAATGTAGGATGAAGACTTGATTGGGCTGGCCTTGAGAGGACAGCAGTATGAGTCAAGACCAACATGTAATGTGTTGATTGATTAGTTAGTTGGATGGTGACAGTACAATGTGGTAAAAATGATATATACCTAGAACTGTGGTTCTCACACTTTAGGGTGTAAAACAATCAACCGAGGAGCTTGTTAAAATCACCCGGCCCTGGGCCTTCTGCAAAACTGATTTAGTACATCTGGATAGGTCCCAGAAACCTGAATTTTCAATAAACACCTTAGGATCAACTTTTGAAAAATACTGACCTAGAAACTCAAGTTCACGTGGAGATATTGATAGAATGTGAGATTTAATACCATAAGAACTGTTTTGACTCATTTCACCACTTATGATCTATGTGATCTTGGGCAAGATACTTAACCTATGAGTTCAGTTTCCTCATTTTTAAAATAGGTAAACATGTAATTATCTCATAGGATTATTTTTTGAAGTAACTGGAAAAAGATACTTGAAAATATATAGTATATTGTTTGGCATGTAATAAACACACGTTTCCCCATCATGACATAACATTAAATGCTCCACAGAGACTTTTTACCTAAAAGTTCTACCACAAGTAAGCACCTGAAATTCCTACCAAAGAATCAGGCCTTTCAGTTAAAACACAGTCTTTAGAAAATACCGTTGCGATTCAAGTAAGTCACTTGCAACTATTAATCCTTACCTGGTGCTTCCTGGGATGTGTTCTGTGAAACAGGAGTCCTGTGGAACATTAAGAGGTGGTATAAGAAAGATTTCATTAACAAATAATTTTGAAAAATGCAGGATTAAACAAAATCAATAAGGTTTTTCAGTGTAAGACTTCTCTGATCCATTAATATGTTAATGTACATTTTGTCTTCAAAAGTGAGCTTGTACATAAACATTTCCTAAATGTAATAGGAAAAGCAGTCTGAATGAAGCATCTCAGGGGAACACAATTGGAATATATGACAAGTTTGCACACATTGAAGTTCTAGGTTTGCTAACAGAGAGCGATAAGCTAAGAGAGAAATAAGAATGGTGGATTTGGGGAAGAGGAAATAGGAAAACAAGTGGGATGTTGGATGGAGCCTAGGGAGGGCAAGTCCAAGTGAGAAGCTCATGGGGACTGAGGACATCCTGGGGGAACCAGGGCTCCTGGGGGGTAGGCCTTAAGAAGAAACCTTCAAAGTCAAAATGGCTTAGTCATAATTTAGTCCGATACTGCTCAGCTAGAGGAACAAATTTTGTGCTTTCTATCTCTGTTTTTATGTTTACCTTCACAGCTTCTGATTTGCCTAACTGAGGTCACATAGGTACTCAGCGGGCTTCCCAGGTGGCTCTAGTGGTAAAGAGCCTGCCTGCTAATGCAGGAGACAAGAGACTTGGGTTCGATCTCTGGGTCAGGAAGATCCCCTGGAGTAGGAAGCGGCCACCCACTCCAGTATTCTTGCCTGGAGAATCCCGTGGACAGAGGATCCTGGCGGCTATGGTTCATGGGGTTGCAAAGAGTCAGATACAACTCAAGTAACTTAGCACATCACAGCACAGGTACTCAGTGGAAGTTAATTCCTTCTCCTCTCTCCCAAAAGGAAGAAACCTTAATGAGATATTTCACATATGTCAAGCATTGGACTTGGAGCTAAGAATCGAAACGTGAACAACATACTGTTTATATCCTTGAGAATAATCATCTGGTAAGATAGAAATATAAGGAAATAGAGGATCATACTTGTGTGATAATGTTTAATTAGCTTATACATTCCATTTACAGTGAATGAGAGGTAATGTTTCAGGAATTGGAGGTATCAGAAATATTTCAGGTATAAAATTATAGTTGAGCTAATTCTTGAGAGGTAAGGGTTCGATGAAATGCAAAGGCTTAGAAGCATGAAGGATAACAGAGTTCTAGAGGACAGATTTTTTTCAGCTGGAAGCAGGGAACACACATATTTGATAGAGCCCATGTCTATTTTATGGTGTAAGGGACTAGAGGTAAATTTGTAAAATAATGGTGCTAATACCCTATAATTAATTATTTTCCATCTATGACATGGCAATGTTTATGAAAGAAGTCAACACTTAGGACACTATGAATAGGGGAATCTAATGAGCTTTGTGGTCATCCTAATAGATTGCCTCTCAGATGGACTTTTCAGGGAACACACATGATCACTGCTAATTTTATTTTTAAATTGAAGTATAGGAAGTATACTTGACTTACAATGTAGTGTTAAGCCACTGCTGAATTTTGAGTATCATCTATGCTCTTTGCTTACACTAGTTCTTGAATCAGATAGCCAATCTATTTTCATTTGAAATTAACTGTCCTTCATGGAGAAATGTGAAACTTTCTGTGAAACTGCACAATGTGAAACTTTCTATGACTACTGTAATCCATAGCACCATCTTTTTCTGAATTTATTTAGTGTTTAAATGGTCTAAAAAGAACATTAAACACAACCAACTCAACTCATTCACTAGAGTTTTCCTCTTATATGGAAATAATCCCTGAAAATTTCTTAAATCATCATTTAAATTGGTAGGGTCTGATCTGCACGTTCTGAAATTCAAGAATTAGCTATTTTTTTCTTTGCTTTTTTCTTTGGTTGTGTACTTTCTTCCCTGGAGAGGGAGTTGAAGGTTTCAATTTACGTATTGACAAGCAGAGAAAATAGACATTTTCTCCCAAAGCAGGGGAGACTTATGAAATTTGAGATCAAGGGACGTGTCTCATATCTCTTTTTATCATACCTGGTTTTCATTACTATTATTATTATTAATTTATTATTATCATTTGGCAGTGCCATGTGGCTTGCAGGATCCAGGGATCAAACTCGTGTTCCCTGCCATGGAAGCATGGAGCCCTAGCCACTGGACTATCAGGGAATTCCCTCCAATATTATTCTTTGTTGGTCTGTTGAAGAGTCAATGGAATTCAAATTTTGAAGATATACTTTCCTGAACAAAGATGTTTACTTATTGTGGAGGGAGCCAGAGAAGCCATCTCTCTGCCCCAAGGCAAAAGTCTCTGATGAACACCTGCTTCTTTTCTGTAAGGCTCTATGGATTTAAATATTTTGAAAAACAAAACCTGGAATTTTATGAAATAAAACTGTTTTCTTCTAAAATTCAGGAATAAAAGGTTTTAAAATATGTAGAGATAAGTGTCTGTAGACCTATTAATTATTTTAAATTCTGGCAGGGAAAAAAGAAATAACAATGTTAAGAGCTACTGATGTATATGCCTCCAGTGCTTTTTTGACAAAATGTAGAAGAGAAAAGCAGAATGCTGTCTCCTTCATAAGTGCTATTACTTTAGGCAAAACTTTGGCCACAACGTCTGCTGCCTTGCCTCTCTGATTTTCTTATTTCAACAATTGCTCTAAATTCTGGGTAAATTAATTTTCCCTCAAACTGAAAGGTCCTTTTAATAATTTCTTGAATGTTCACATTATTGTCATTAATGGGCTTTGTTCTCTTCACTGCAGGATAACTTCTTTATATACTTGTCTTTTCAAATGCTTTCTTCCCATGAATAGACATCATAGTAAGTCACTTGAAAAAATCTCCTGTAAATAAGGATTTTTTTTCAATATTATCAACCATTGTCTCATAATTTTCTTTCATAACTCTGACTTGGAATTACAGAAACCCTGGTCATGAATACCAGGTCAAATTTTATACTTGTAGCTTGAAAAACCAGCTTGATAATAAATACAAAGCTTTTGTAGCTTAAAAAAAAAAAACAAGAGTAAAACATCAGTACAGGTTAAGATTCTGAAGAACTTATTTCTTAAGTATCTTTTGTTCTTACTCTATACTTCAAAGTTTAAACTGAGAATTCAAGATAAAAATATGAATAGTTAAGAGTTCAGGGAAATGTCACTTCTGGAGACTATATTCTTGAGAAGATTTTTTTTAATTATCAAGAGAGGGATTCTGGGTAGTGTAATGTTAAGATCTGAAGGCTCCAGTGAATGACACACCAGACTGTGTTAGTCTGTTGGCTCTTCCACTGGTTAGCTATGTAACTTTGTGTCCTTATCTATAAATTGGGGATAACACAGCTACTTCAAAGGGCCTTTATGAAAATTAAATGAGACAATTCATATAAAAGGGCTCAGCAGCTTCTTACACATGTCAAGGTAGCTATTATTTTAACAGATGGAAGTAGTGTTGGTTGTAAAATATGTAAGGTTGTAAAATATGTAATCTAATGTTAATTTTGTGGTCTGAAGTGTTTAGTTATCAAAAAGATTTTTTAAAAATTTTATTTATTTATATTTTGTTTTTTGTCTCCTTTGGGAATTTGTAGCTCTGTGGGCTCTTCTCTGGTTGCAGTGTGTGGGCGTCTCATTGTAGTGGCTTCTCTTGTTGAAGAGCACAAGCTACAGTAGTTGCAGAATGTAACTCTGTAGTTGTGGCTCATGGGCTTTAAAGCATTCAGGCTTCAGGAGTTGTGGTGCATGGACTCAGCTGCTCTGTAGCAAGTGGAATCTTCCCAGAAAAGGGATCAAACCTGTGTCCTCTGCACTGGTAGGTGGCTTCTTATCTGCTGTACCACCAAGGGGTCTGGATTTTTTTTTTTTTTCTTTTGGTGGAGAGGGCACCCAAAAGCAGATTCTTCAGTAATTTTGTCATTGAAATGTTCTGAAATATACCTCGATGTTTAAAAGAAAAAATACTACTATTATTTTTGTCCATGTTTGCCTGTTATTTTGGCATTGTATGAAATCTACAAATGGGAACCAAGTAACTCCAGGAATGAGAAATTAGAAACTATTTTTTATAGGGCCCAAAGAAACTATTTTGGGGGTGATAGTGATTTCATTTGGGGTGTGAGGTAAGAACACAACTTTTCCAGGAGAGCTGTATGATTGAGTATTATTTCTGTGTCCTCCAAGAGGGTGGCCAGCCATGTAGATCAGGTCAAACTCACACTCTCGGTTCTCAACTTAGAGAAACAAATCAAGTGGCTTGAGAATAAATTTACAGGCCACACAATCAGGTGTGTCAAAAAGCACTTTATTCTTCTACAGGTAAAATTGTCTGTCTCTAGCTTTTATTTCTCTGAGAGGCAGAGATTCAATTTCCATTTAATTCAGTTTTGAATCTAAATCCTAGAAGGTTTACATGGCACTCACTCACCAAGAATTTCTGGGTCTTAGCTCAAGGAGTTGGGTTCAGGATCCACACTCCAATCCATTTAAACATCTAGCACACTTGCTTTCTCATCTATCCCTTCACTATTCTTTACCATCCCCTAGTCTGGACAATCTATGTTTAGCCTTTGGAGTAGATGTTATGTCTCCTCAACTGGTCTCCTTCCAATGTTTTTTAAATGGATAAACTTTATGCCCTGAATGCATCAGAGATTGAATTTTTGAAATGCTTTGCAAGTAAGAAATCACGTGTTTTATTTAACAGCCATCAGAGTAATGTGACTGACAAGGTATTTAATGATGTTAAAGAATTATTGTTTAATATTTAAATGTGATAATAATATTTATTGTGGTTATACTTTCTTTAAAAAATGAGAGTCTTTTCCAGGTAATGTATCTTGTACAAAAAACCAACTGGTATGGAAAAAGGGAATCAAAAAAGCCTTCATCTTATAGATATATACTGTATATTCACAAGTAAAATTGTACAGTGTGCAGAAACTAAAACTTCAGGGCAGAATATGAGTAGCAAGTGTAGACTAATTAAGATTGGCCTTGAGTTGATAATAGTTGAAAGTAGGCAGTACATGGGCTTCCCTTGTGGCTCGCTGGTAAAGAATCTGCCTGCAATGCAGGAGACCTGGGTTTGATCCCTGGGTTGGAAAGATCACCTGGAGAAGGGAAAGGCAAACCCACTCCAGTATTCTGGCCTGGAGAATGTCATGGACTATACAATCCATACGGTCACAAAAACGACTGAGCGACTTTCACTTTGGACTTCCCTAGTGGCTCAGATGGTAAAGTGTCTGTCTACAATGTGGGAGACCCAGGTTCAATCCCTGGGTTGAGAAGATCCCCTGGAGAAAGAAATGGCAATCCACTCCAGGACTATTGCCTGGAAAATCCCATGGACGGAGGAGCCTGATGGGGTGCAGTCCATAGGGTTGCAAAGAGTCGGACATGACTGAGCGACTTCAATTCAGGCAGTACATAGATAGAAGTTTATTTTATTTGTCTTTCTGATTTTATATCTTGTTTGAGAATTCCCATAATAAAAATATATTTAAGCTCTAAGTTCTAAGAACCTCTTACAGCCATCAGAAAACAAGAATTGAATGTCTGTGGTTAACCTAACTGTGGTCATCCTAACTGTGGTCATCCATCCTTCCATGAATAATGCTTAGCTCTGACCAATTGTGAAGAGTCACAGAGTAACAGTCAGAAAAAACAAGATCAGGAGCTGACTGTGGCTCAGATCATGAACTCTTTATTGCCAAACTCAGACTGAAATTGAAGAAAGTAGGGAAAACCACTAGAACATTCAGGTATGACCTAAATCAAATCCCTTACAATTATACAGTGGAAGTGAGAAATAGATTCAAAGGATTAGATCTCATAGACAGAGTGCCTGAAGAACTATGACAGAGGTTTGTGACATTGTATAGGAGGCAGTGATCAAGACCATCCCCAAGAAAAGAAATGCAAAAAGGCAAAATGGCTGTCTGAGGAGGTCTTACAAATAGCTGAGAAAAGAAGAGAAGCTGAAGGCAAAGGAGAAATAAAAGATATACCTGTTTGAATGCAGAGTTCCAAAGAATAGCAAGGAGAGATAAGAAAGCCTTCCTCAGTATCAGTGCAAAGAAATAGAGGAAAACAACAGAATGGGAAAGACTAGAGATATCTTCAAGAAAATTAGAGATTCCAAGGGAACATTACATGCAAAAATGGGCACAATAAAGGACAGAAATTGTATGGACCTAAGAGAAGCAGAAGCTATTAAGAAAAGGTGGCAAGAATACACAGAAGAACTATACAAAAAAATCTTTATGACCCAGATAACCACGATGGTATGATCACTCATCTAGAGCCAGACATCTTGGAATGCAAAGTCAAGTGGGCCTTAGGAAGCATCACTACGAACAAAGCTAATGGAGGTGATGGAATTCCAGTGGAGCTATTTCAAATCCTCAAAGATGATGCTGTGAAAGTGCTGCACTCTATAGGCCAGCAAATTTGGAAAACTCAGCAGTAGCCACAGGACTGGAAAAGGTCAGTTTTAATTTCAATCCCAAAAAAGGCAATGCCAAAGAATGCTCACACTACTGCACAATTGCACTCATTTCACACGCTAGTAAAGTAATGCTCAAAATTATTCAAGCCAGGCTTCAACAGTAGGTGAACTGTGAACTTCCAGATGTTTAAGCTGGATTTAGAAAAGGCAGAGGAACCAGAGATCAAATTGCCAACATCGCTGGACCATAAAAAAAGCAAGCGAATTTCAGAAAAACATCTATTTCTGCTTCATGGACTATACCAAAGCCTTTGACTGTGTGGATCACAACAAACTGTGGAAAATTCTGAAAGAGATGGGAATACCAGATCATCTGACCTGCCTCCTGAGAAATCTGTGTGCAGGTCAGGAAGCAACAGTTAGAACTGGACATGGAACTACAGACTGGTTCCAAACTGGGAAAGGAGTACTTCAAGGCTGTATGTTGTCACCCTGCTTATTTAACTTATATGCATAGTATACATATCATGTGAAATGCTGGGCTAGATGAAACACAAGCTGGAATCAAGATTATGGGGAGAAATATGAATAACCTCAGATATGCAGATGACAGCACCCTTATGGCAGGAAGTGAAGAAGACTAAAGAGCCTCTTGATGAAAGTGAAAGAGGAGAGTGAAACAGTTGGCTTAAATCTCAACATTCAGAAAACTAAGATCATGGCATCCAGTCCCATCAATTCATGACAAATAGATGGGGAAACGATGGAAACAGTGAGAGATTTTGGTTTTGGGGGCTCCAAAGTCACTGCAGATGGTGACTGCAGCCATGAAACTAAAAGACGCTTGCTCCTTGGAAGAAAAGTTATGACCAACCTAGACAGCATATAAAAAACAGAGATATTACTTTGCTAAGGTCCATCTAGTCAAGGCTATGGTTTTTCCAGTGGTCATGTATGGATGTAAGAGTTGGACTATAAAGAAAGCTGAGCGATGAAGAATCGATGCTTTTGAACTGTGGTGTTGGAGAAGACTCTTGAGAGTCCCTTGGACAGCAACCAGTCAGTCCTAAAGGAAATCAGTCCTGAATATTCACTTGAAGGACTGATACTGAAGCTGAACATCCAATACTTTGGCCACCTGATGCAAAGAACTGACTCTTTGGAAAAGACCCTGATGCTGGGAAAGATTGAAGGCAGGAGGAGAAGGGGACGACAGACAATGAGATAGTTGGATGGCATCGCCGATTCAGTGGACATGAGTTTGAGCAAGCTCCAGAGTCGGTGATGGACACGGAAGCCTGGTGTGCTGCAGTCCATGGGGTTGCAAACAGTCGGACATGACTGAGCGACTGAACTGAACTGAACAGAGTGACATAATATTCTTGGAAAGGGGAAATCCTGTTAATATAACAAAGTTTCATCCTATTACACAAACTAATAAGTTGGTTAAGACTTTGGATATGTTTATTTAATGATTAAAATTGTGAATCTTTGATACTTTTCTAGTATCCATTTGTTATATATTCACCATATTAGATATGCAAAGCAATGTAGAAAGCTTGGAGCTATGAAAATACTTTGTAGACTTGAGGATGATTTTTAGTCCACCAGTTTAGGCAGCAGGTTTGGGAACAGGTGTAGGGTAAAGATCATATCATATGATTATTGTGCATATCATATGAGTTATTTCATCTAATGAAAAATTTTCCAAATTATGGTGTCCTTTGCTGAGAGTTTGTATAAGTTGATCTAACCACACTTTTCAAAATGTAACAAGCTGCTATAAGAGAAAGAAGTCAGTACATAAAACATAGTATTAAAATAAAGTAGTGGTAATGTCTATATCAGTATAAAAAAGATGACAAGGCAGCTACTGTGCAGGCTATAGAATACTTAGCAATATAATGGCTGATTTAACCCCTGGTTTGTCCCCTATCATAGAGAATTTATCCCTAAAACATTTATTGAGCACCTCTGCTATGCAAAGAACTGAACAGGAGAAGACAATACACAGAGTCAGACATGGCAGTCATGGTATGGCAGAAAACTGGGGGTGCAGCCTGGACTACTTCTGATAACCCTCTCATCTTCTCACTTTCCCAACTTCTTTTATTAAGTGTAAATTTAACATATTGTTAAGATCAGAGTTTAGAAAATTCTGCAAACCATTATTTATAATTAGCCTGAAATATTTAGGAACACATATATTTATTCCCCTTAATGACAAAGAGTAGCTAAGATGAGCAGCCACTGAATTTTATTCTTTCGTGCATTACTCTTCTTTGATAATCTTGAAATTCAGAGCTAGGTGTAGGAGAAATGGCATTTTTCTTCTTAACTCATTTATTCTCACACCCACTTCTTCTTTTCTTCACTTCCTATGTCCCTGCTAGAGCCACAGTGAATTATTTTAATTTCTAAAAGGCACTTCTGTGGGAGAGAGGAAAAAAAAAATGTTACAGTGAAATAAATGTTGGAACAGGCAGAGTGTCCTCTACGAAGGACATTGAAGTAGCTAATAGTTCCCCTAAGAGATTACCAGTGGAGTGGTCTTGCATGAAAGAAAGGTGGCATGAAAGATCATTGCTTCAGTTATTATTAATGGATTGCTATTCCCACAAAGATCATCTGGGGAATGGTTCTGATTGGTCAGCTGGTACCATCAAAGGTAATTTGTTTAGCTGGTGACTAATGCCACTGTTTTCAAGGTCTCCTCATGGCACTTCAATTAGATGGAGGCTGTGGCAGTTAGAGAAGCTTTCTTGAACTCTTTGCTGAGTTTCAGGGAAGGAAAACTTTTCCATTAACTGTGAAGTTAAAAAAAAAAATCCTATAATGTATTTCTTAACTAGATTAGAAACCAGAACCCTGGTAGGCTTTTGTTTAGCTATTTTGCTGAGGGTGTTCTGCTAAGGCCATTGCAAAAAATGAATAATTCAGGTTGAAAACCTTAGCATTTTACTTAAAAGCCTTATTTTCATTTTTGGAAAATGTGACAGCAAAAATTAGTACTGGCACTTCTGTTTCAATAATGGTGGTGATGTTTAAATGACAACAAATACATAATTGGACTTATATGCACATTTATGGACACAAAAATGTCATTACCTATTTTGGTGGAACATTTTACACTTACTCTATAAACAACAGAAATCAGCTTAAGTTGTTTTTATCTATAAGCAATGAATCAATGTGAGAAACCCTTGTGGCATTCATACTTTGAGAAAAATATCCTTTTTTCCCCTTTCCCTGATTTTGAAAGGATGAAATTGTTTGTTTTAAATAAGACCTTTGATGAATCCTCCTTAAATAAATATTAATCCATTTTCATAACATTCCTAAAGATCCTGTGAAGATCAATAATTAGACTCCTCCTCAAGATTAGAGACAACTGTAGCAGAATAATTCTATGTTTCTCTCAGTTTGATTGAGCTAAAATTGAATATTATAAGGTATGAGATTTAGCATTTAATGGTGAGGACAGATGAAAGAGATTAGGAAATAGAATGCTGTGAGAAGAATGGGGAACTCATTGATACCACCTTGGGTACCAATCATTTTACCCATGGAAGACACAGGATAAATAATGATATAAAACAACAAAGAAAAAGAATTATTCTTCTCTCATCTACTGCACAGATATTCATATTAAGATGAAAAATAAATTTATGTATTAATAAGAAATATGACTTTGAGTTCAAAGATTGCTATGAATTCCTGGCTTACTAAATCCCAAAAGTGAGGTTTGCGTGTTTCCATGCCTCCCTGAAGCTTCTGAGATACATGTCACAAATATCTTTTTAAAAACCAATTTTTAATGAAAGTATAGTTTCTGTACAATATGATACCACTGTAAAATATAATAATTCACAATTTAAGAGTTATACTCCATTTACAGTTATGATAGCAAATACTCTTTTATTACTTTTTATTTGCCAATCTCTTGGCATTATATTGTATAATCCATTTGTTAACTTGAATTAAATTTTTAAAAAATATATGGTGCCTTGGTAGGTGTTTTCCCAGATGTCACTAACCTTAAAAATTACACATGCATTCAATGGAGTACATTAAACATTGATAAGTTTCTCCTGGAGACCACTATTAGTTGGGACATATCTGCAGATGGTGGCTGCAGCCATGAAATTAAAAGATGCTTACTCCTTGGAAGAAAAGTTATGATCAATCTAGATAGCATATTCAAAAGCAGAGACATTACTTTGCTGACTAAGGTCCATCCAGTCAAGGCTATGGTTTTTCCTGTGGTCATGTATGGATGTGAGAGTTGGACTGTGAAGAAGGCTGAGCGCCGAAGAATTGATGCTTTTGAACTGTGGTGTTGGAGAAGACTCTTGAGAGTCCCTTGGACTGCAAGGATATCCAACCAGTCCATTCTGAGGGAGATCAGCCCTGGGATTTCTTTGGAAGGAAAAATGCTAAAGCTGAAGCTCCAGTACTTTGGCCACCTCTTGCAAAGAGTTGACTCATTGGAAAAGACTCTGATGCTGGGAGGGATTGGGGGCAGGAGGAGAAGGGGATGACAGAGGATAAAATGACTGGATGGCATCACTGACTTGATGGACATGAGTCTGAGTGAACTCCGGGAGTTGGTGATGGACAGGGAGGCCTGGCGTGCTGCGATTCATGGGGTCGCAAAGAGTTGGACATGACTGAGAGACTGAACTGAACTGATGAGCAAATAAACCTTCCCAGGTGGCTCAGATGGTATGAACCCACCTGCAACACAGAAGACGTGGATTTGATCCATGGATCTGGAAGATTCTGTGAAGGAGGAAATGGCAACCTACTCCAGTGTTCTTGCCTGGGAAAACCCATGGACAGAGGAGCCTGGCAGGCTACAGTCCATGGGGTTGCAAAGAAGTTGTACATGACTTAGTGAC
Organism: Aepyceros melampus; assembly: GCA_006408695.1. Lineage (NCBI taxonomy): Eukaryota > Metazoa > Chordata > Mammalia > Artiodactyla > Bovidae > Aepyceros > Aepyceros melampus. Next base: position 310,491 of record SJXQ01005831.1, read on the forward strand.
TAAACAACAACAACAAATGGATAAATAAACTCTGAGAAATAAATATACAAAACAAATAGCTATAGCTATGTTAAGATTGACTGTCCTGTCTTTAGCATTTTTTATAGGATTAATCTGTACCTTTTCTTTTGCACTGGCTCAATAAAAATGTGGCTTGCTGCTGTTTGCTATTTTCATTCTCTGCTTCTTCTTTGGCTCAGGTAATTCTCCATTTCTGTTACAATTCAAGAGCCTTCAGCTGTTCCTGCATTAAATACAACTCACACTTCACCAACAGATGTTTCAGAACAATTTGTGTTTGTCTCAGGTCCTGTATGCTTCCCAGATGACTCAGCAGTAAAGAATCTGCCTGCCAATGCAGAAGACTCAGGTTTGATCTTTGGGTCATGAAAATCTCCTGGAGGAGGAAATGACAACTCACTCCAGTATTCTTGCCTGGAAAATTTCATGCACAGAGGAGCCTGGCAGACTACAGTCCATGGGATTCCCAAAAAGTCTGTCACAAATGGACAACGGGGCATGGCAGAGCACAGGGGTTCTGTCTAGGAAATCAAGCTGTCTCAAATGCAGTCCACAGTAGAATCCTGGTAGCTGGCTTACAACCCCTCTCCAGTCATAGCCTTTCTTGGTCACTTACTGTCCCCATGCCTTTTTCTTTCCTAACAAATTCAACCCCAACAAAGATTTAAAGACCACAATACAGTCTAAATCAATGATATTGCTTAGAGGGTTAGATCTCTTAGGCACATCCACACTTACTAGCTGACATGAGTTTTAGATAAGAAAATTATTCTCTATTGGTAGAATTTCAGATCTCTAAAGATATATTCAAAAAGATTTGGGGGGTGGTCAGATGAGTCAAAGGGTCTTGTCCAGCACCTCAGAAAACACTCCCAGTCTCTTACTTTGCTTACTTATGAGATTAGTTCTGGTGAGGCATAACGTCCCTTCTCCAAACCATCTCTCTCCCCCCACCTTTATGCTGGATATCAGGGAAACCTCAGCTAAGAAGCTTTTCTTGATTAGTCTCACCATGCTTCAGCCAGCCTGTTTAAATTCTGGCCTACTCTTCCACTGTTATCAGGCTGTTAAAGACCTCCAAGGTCCTGGGCCTCACACTTTTATAGACCTACCCCACATCATATCACATCGAAATGCACTGACATCCCACTTCAACTATTTTTTTTCTGTAAAAATAATTTAAAAGGATTATAATACTTCTATGTCCAAAATTCTTAGCCTTGTATAACTTGTTTAAGACTGACTCTAACTTTTTTGGTAACCATCATACATTCTCAGAAATTTTGGTGATGAAAAAATATATCTTAATCTTCTTTTAATGTAATGAAGTTTCATGAATATTAAATTTCACTGGCAATATAGAAGACATTAAGGGTGACAGTTTGTGGAAATTTCAATTAAGCACTTATTAATTTACTTTTAAAGTTTTTGTATTGAAAATTTTTTTCAGCTTTCAAACAGTTTTACAAATGTACTCATTGTTAAAAAATTATTCTATTGAAGTACAGTTGATTTAAAATGTGTTAATTTCTGCTATACAACAAAGTGATTCAGTCATACATGCATATATTCTTTTCCATTATGTTTTATGACAGGTTATTGAATATAGTTCCCTTTGCTATATACATCAGAACCTTGTTTATCCATCCCATATATAAGAGGTTGAGTCCACCAATCCCAAACTCCCAATCCCTTCCTCCTCCAGCCCCCTCCCCCTTGGTGACTGCAAGTCTGTTCTCTATGTCTATGAGTCTGTTTCTTCATAGATACTCCTTTTAATGATATCTATATATCAAGCAACGTGCTGGCAGATGAAGTTAAGAAGTTGAAAAGACAAAGTGTCTGTTCTCAAGAGTTCAAGATGTGAGGAAGGTGTTTAAGGAAATAATACTCATGCAGGGTGAAAGGTGTGCTCATAATAGCATTAGGGACACACAGATGGCTGTGACTAACTGGGCTCAAGCCAGTTCTCAGAAGAGGTGACTTTTGAGCATAATGCTGACTGACTTCAGACATTCCTAGATTGAAGAGTCTGTGGCTTAGGATCGTTTGTGGAAGATGTCTCATTGATTATTTTCACATTCTGTTTTTTAACTAATACAGTCTTGAGTTCTTGTAGAAATCTGGAGCATTGTTTAAAATTGGTCTGATACAATTTTTAACCTGTTGGGCCACCTTCTTTCCAGAGCTTCCTTTCCACTGTGTGGGCTTCCCAGGTGGCTCAGTGGTAAAGAATTTGCCTGCCAATGCCAAAGACTCTGGTTTGGTCCCAGGTCAGGAAGATGCCTGGAGGAGAAAATGGCCACCCACTCCAGTATTCTTGCCTGGGAAATCCCATGGACAGAGGAGCCTGGCAGGCCACAGTCCATGGTGTCAGAAAGAATCAGATACAATTTTGCAACTAAACAACAGCAACAACAACCTTTCCACTGTAGAAATAAAATATGGACAGCAAGATGATTCAGTTGCATGTGATCCTCAGAGAGAAACTTCGAGGTCAGTCTATCATGATCCCATCAAATAGGTAAGGAAATAAAAATTCAAGAAGGGAAGTCATTTGCTGAAAGTCAGACAGGCAGTAGAATGGCAGAGCTGGGAATCAGCGTACCATCTGTGTGACTCCACAACACTTAACCTCACCACTCTATAGACTGGGACACTACATGCACTTTCCCAAACTCATTTTTATGGCTGCTCTTCTCTTAACTTGGTGTCTGGTACATTTTTCTCATTAATTTCCTTCTATGATGATGAAAGACTTTTAGAAAGAAGAGGGGAAATATCTCTCTCCATACCCAGGAAGAGGTAAAAACTTATATCAGGAAAAGATAATTCATAAAGGAAAAAAGGTTGAGCATAAAATACTTCCCCCATATCCCAAGCTTTTCCCAAAGCTTCTTTTATAAAGTGACAAGCATTTCCATCTTCACCCTACATTTTTGCCTACTTTAGCAAGAAGTATTTTGCTTGATACATAATTTTTGATAAGGGAAGATGCATCCAAACAAAAAAGCTATAATATGTCAAATACTTAAATGAATTTTAGGATGGAAGTTAAACAGAACAATAGGAGTATTCACATTATAATAACCATTTTTAATGATCCCATTTTAAGACCTTATTAGAGGCTGAGAATAGAACCCACACAAACATTGAGTTAGTGAAAGATACTATTAGCAAAAATTCCTCCAAGCCATGAAGATTAGTCTTTGCTGTAAGTTAGGATAATATTCTGTTAGAGGAGTTCTGATTTTAGTATTGTGTAAGCTGTTTTCTTAATACATATCTACCCTCTGCCTAGGTGATAGTCACGAAATAAGGCATAGATAATGCATTTAGTAACACTGAGCTGAATCATGCAAAACATAATTTGTGTGCAATTTTGGGGAGTGTAAAATAAAAGTTGTTTTAAATGTCAGAAAAAAAATCCATAAAAATAAAGCATTCTAATCAGAGAAAAAATTCAAAAGCTTGTGTCATAAAGGAAAACAATTTATGTGTGCCAGTACCCTTAATAAGTGCCCCAAAGCGTTCCAGGGCTGTTACATTCTCTAATGATATTACAGTATGTGGCACATCTCATCTAATCTGTTAGTAAAATCCTAAAGTCACTTATGTCAGTCTCTAATGCAAGCCAAATGAGTCTTTCCAGTAATAAGAAGCTTCGCAGAATTAGTTTTCGTTTTGCAGAAAATTGCCATTGGGGCTGGCACTTTTATCTAAAAATTTCACTCGTGCATAAGCAAAAAACTCATATATTATTTGGTTACATTCCATCAGTATAAGAAATAACATTGTGAGAATTCTATGCATGCTAATGATATATAGAAATCCACCTGCTTTCAGATAAAATGAGTTTAATTTTCTGTTGCCCACTGCCTGGTTGGCCTTTCAAAATTACTTATGCACAGCTATTATTAAAATAGAGGGAAAGCAAATTAGAAAGTCCTCCTATCTCTCCACTGGATTTAGCCAAGGCAGGGCTGTGACAGCTAGAGTCAGCGTTTTTGAAAAAATTCTGCTCTCTTGAAAAATTTTGCATCTCTATACAATTCTATACCACTGTTGTAAACGTTCTGACCTGCCTTCTTACCAAATTAACCTAAATCCTTTCTATTTTTCAACATTAATGGAATCCTCTAGAGTCCTGCTGATATATATTAAAATATATTTATTGGTTAATTTGAATTCCAGCATTTTGTACCTCATTTCCAGCACTCCTGTTATATCTGAAAAGCTTTGAGCTTTAGCATTAAAAACTTATAAATTAAGATACATACAGTACATCTTACAATTATCAGATCAAAACAACTTTCACTGGAGTATAGAATGCCAAATTTAACTTTCTGATAAAATAGAAAATGAAGGTTGTCTGTGTGAAAGAGTTAATTGGATTTCAAAGAATGTTGTCTAGCTGATGTGGGGAGGTCTTTATTGGTCAATGAATACTTGACCTCTTGGTTTTAAGGACAGGTGAAAAGTTTTTATTTTCAGAGGGTTTTGAAGTCCAAAGTTCTTAATAACGTGAGTCTGATTTCTGTCAACATTACATTGTTCAATTATGATCACAAATTTCTTAGAATATTGGTGACCATGAATTTGAAGCCTGAATAAGTATTGATGAAGCTCTAGCCTTGCAACACCATGGTGTTAAAAAAGTTTTCAAAGCACTATTTTGAAAAGCAACTTCAACTCCAGATCATATTATAAAAGATGAAATAAAGAATACTCCCAAGCTGTTTCATAAAATTTCAATATAAACAGATTTTTTAAAAAGAGAATTGCATTCTGTGTTGGGGAGGATGGTTACCATACTCAAAGGTCATTTAACCTAATTCTGAAAAATTAAACATGCTCATTAGTTTCTGTTAAGATCTTCATAGTGTTTTGATACAAGCTTTGCACATAACTAAATGAGTTTTTAAAATAGTGTCTTGACAGTATAAATTATTAATGCAAATAAAATTCAAATGAGTATTTGTGGTGTATGTCTAGGGTGAAAGTAGAGCAGTCTCAGGAAAGAATGGTGGAATGGAGAAAGGAGACACATACCTTTTTTTTTTTCCCTCATCCTTGCTCTATCCAAACTAGCCATTTTCTTTCTCTTTGGGAGAAATATTTCAAACAAAGGTAACAAACGTACTTATGCTGATGTCCAAAAAGGATGTTGAAAAGGACTACCAAGCAAACAAAACCTAGCAATACAACTAAAAAGAATACAAATGATTTTGGAAATCTGCTGCTGTAAGACACTAGAGGCAAATATCATTTTCAGGTCCGCCCACAGAGTTTTTTGATTGAGGTCATCTCTCCTGTCAAAGTTTACTGACAGAATGTTTGTTCTTTGAGAAAACTGGATGAAAAAATACTATCTGTGTATTCAGCATTATTAATTCTAAAATCCAGTGTGTAGTTATATGGTATTATGTTGCCTTAAAAAATACATTTATTCTGAAATTTAAGAGGTGGAATTTGTCAAATGTATCAAAAAGAATACAGAGTTTGAGATCAGTGAACTACTTGAATCATGATATGTTAATCCTCTGTTTATAAAATACTTAACTACTTGAATTTTCTTAAATGACTTGTGTTTTACCTTGGCAATGGTGGTTTGAGCCAAAAAGTCCCCTGGAAGACAAATAATTAATGTGTCATTACTCCCCAGGCATCTGCATAAAACCTAACACTTGCATGAAAAGAGAAGCATCTATTCTTTTAGAAAGTTTAAGGTAACAGCATGGTTGGCACTTTGTAGACACAGCTTCCTCTCAGTTGTAAGGATTGTGGGCTGGGAAATGGCAACCCACTCCAGTATTCTTGCCTGGAGAATCTCATAGACGAAGGAGCCTGGTGGGCTACAGTCCACGGGGTCGCAAAGAGTCGGACACAACTGGGCGACTTCACTTCACTTCAAGAAACTTAAATCTAAATTGAAAATGGAGATGAATTAATCTATTAGGATAATTCAGGCAAAAAAGCTAAAATAAACTTTTGCAAGTAAATCAATCACATGCTATTCCCTAAAAACTAAAGATTGCTTTTCCTATAAACTGTTTGCTTTGAGTTAATGCATCATTTAATCGTTCAGTTTTTTCCCTGTAAAAGACTTGAAAGGCTGCATGAAGTTGTGAAAAGCTAGGAACTTTTGTATCTAACAGACTTTATTTGAAACTTGGCTACAGCATTACTTAGCTGGGTAGGTCCATAACCTGATTTAAGCATCAGCTTCTTCTTTTGTAAAAGTGGGATAATTCAGTTCAGGTCAGTCACTTAGTCATGTCTGACTCTTTGTGACCCTATGGACTGCAGCACTCAAGATTTCCCTGTTCAAAATGAAGCAACTGACAAACAACTAATCTCAAAAATATACAAGCAGCTTATGCAGCTCAACTCCAGAAAAATAAATGACCCAATCAAAAAATGGGCCAAAGAACTAAATAGACATTTCTCCAAAGAAGACATACGAATGGCTAACAAACACATGAAAAGATGCTCAACATCACTCATTATCAGAGAAATGCAAATCAAAACCACAATGAGGTACCATTTCACACCAGTCAGAATGGCTGCGATCCAAAAGTCAACAAGCAATAAATGCTGGAGAGGGTGTGGAGAAAAGGGAACCCTCTTACACTGTTGGTGGGAATGCAAATTAGTACAGCCACTATGGAGAACA
>SJXQ01005831.1:317533-329554 GCA_006408695.1 Aepyceros melampus
TGGTGGAGGTGGGGGTCGGGATTGGGGGTTCATGTGCGCTCGTGGCTGGTTCATGTCGGTGTGTAGCAGAGCGAATGCAGTGTTGTGAAGCAAAACAGACTAAAAAATAAAATTTAATTAAAAAAAAAAAAAAAAAGATTTCCCTGTTCATCATCAACTCACGGAGCTGGCTCAAACTCACGTCCATTGAGTCGGTGATGCCATCCAACCATCTCATTGTCTGTTGCTTCCTTCTTCTCCTGCCTTCAATCTTTCCCAGCATCAGGGTCTTTTCCAATCAGTCAGTTCTTCACATCAGATGGCCAAAATGTTGGAGTTTCAGCTTCAGCATCAGTATTTCCAATGAATATTCAGGACTGATTTCTTTTAGGATTGACTGGTTTGAGCTCCTTGCAGTCCAAGGGACTCTCATGAGTCTTTCCCAACACCACAGTTCAAAAGCATCAATTCTTCTTTTGTAAAAGTGGGATAATACCTTATGTTTTTTGGGAGGATTGAATAGGTTATGTATGAAAATGATTGACTAATGGGTATGTAGGTGCTCAATAAAAATTAGACTTTCTTTAGTGAATTTAACTAGCTTCAGGTATATAAGACTTTAAAATGGGCTTCAGATTTTATGTATTTTTGGTAGTTAATTATAGATGTGATTTCCATACAAAACTTCCCTTTAGTCAATTGTAAGTATGTAAAAAATTTTTGCTGTTGTACTTAAAAGTAATATATATTTTTATAGTATATTATTATGATTTCCTTAAAATTCCTCAGTACATACATCTGAGATGGAGAGAAGAGTTTGTTTCTTTAGAAAGGACAAGGATTTTGAAAATACAAAGGATTTCAATACATTCTTAAATAAGAAAACACTTGAGTTCCTTGTAGAATATTTGAGAATTATACAATGATATAAATTGCAAAATGAAAATATTCTTTCTTTCCATATTCCAAAGACATTTGAAGATGTTTTCAGTTTATTTCTACACATATCCATATTATTTTTACAAAACTGAGATCATATTATATTGCTAATATTTGATAATTTCATTTAATAACATATTAGTCCTTTCTCATGATAAATATTTTTATAAGCATAATTTTTAACGACTGAAAAATGTGATAGTCGCTCAGATGTGTCTGACTCCTGACAACCCTATGGATTGTAGCCCACCAGCCTCCTCTGTCTATGGGATTCTCCAGGCAAGAATACTGGAGTGCCCTTCTCCAGGGGATCTTCTGACCCAGGGATCAAACCTGGGTCTGAGCCACCTGGGAAGACTGGAAAATAGTCAATTGAATAATCTTATAATTTACCAAACCATTTACTATTTTTGGATGCTTAGATTGTTTCTAATTTAGGGTTCTTACATAAATTTATTTAACTAACAAATTTTTGTCTGCAGTTTTTTTTGTCTCCTTCTTTGGCAACATAGTTGTCAATTAATATAGACATTTTTGAGGTATTTGGAATTTAATGCCAAACTCCACAAGAGTTATAATACCTTATGTTCCCACAAGTAAAATGAAAGAAAATCCTTCTCAAATGCCCATTGCATAAATTGAGCAAGTTATTTTTTGAAACTTTTGTGGATTTAATAAATGAAAAATTCTATTTCTATCAAAAGTATATTAGTAAACCAAATCAGCACTGGACATTATCAACAGAACAAGGTTATTTTTTATTAAAGGTTTTGGTGAAATTTATTTTTTGAATGAAATGTATGTTTGTTTTTATTAGAACTTTTAAAAACTGCTAGAGGGCTTGAATAATTTTTTTCTATGTTTATTGGAATTTGAATTGTCTTCTTTGGTGAATCATCTCCTGTCATCCTTTTATCATTTAGCTATTGGTGTGTTTATTTTTTACTTCTTGACTTATAAGAACTACTTATATAATAAAATAGAAATCATTTGATATTTTGCATTTATTGTTGGCATTTTAATATTAATGGTGTTTTAAAATGTATATAGTTTTATATTTTTATAGTTAAAAAATAGATCCTTTATTTATAACAATAAAAATTATTTCCAAAATATTACTCACAGATAGAAAAATTATTGCTTAAAATTAATTCTCCTTCTATAGTTTTATTTTTTACACTTTATACAAACTATCTGAAATTTATTTTTATATTTATGAAGAGGTAGAGTGTTAGTTTGGAGAAGGAAATGGCACCCCACTCTAGTGTTCTTGCCTGGAGAATCCCAGGGACGGGAGAGCCTGGTGGAGTGCCGTCTATGAGGTCGCACAGAGTCGGACACGACTGAAGCGACTTAGCAGCAGCAGCAGCAGGGTGTTAGTTTTTTTTTTTTTTTCATATAGTAGGCCACATTTTCCATACCTCTTGTGTTAGATTTCTCATGGACTTTTGGCAGTTTCTGACTTGCTTCAGGCTTCCCTGGTGGCTCAGAGGTTAAAGCGTCTGCCTCCAATGCGGGAGACCCGGGTTCGATCCCTGGGTTGGGAAGATCCTCTGGAGAAGGAAATGGCAATCCACTCCAGTATTCTTGCCTGGAGAATCCCATGGATGGAGAAGCCTAGTAGGTTACAGTCCATGGGGTCGCAAAGAGTCAGCATGACTGAGCGACTTCACCTCACCTCACCTCTGACTTACTTCTCAGTTATCAATTAGACTACCTATTTATCTTTTGGTAGTTTCCCCCTAATATTGTGCACTTTTGTGCAATAGAAATCTTTGTCCTTTTATCACTATTTTGACAATAATACAGTAATAATTACAATAAATGATAATTATGATTAGGATAAGAATGATCACCAAGTCAATGACTCATTTGTGTCCTTGGGTAAGCTACTTACTTACCCTTTTGGGGTAAGTAAAGTGGGAAGCATCTGTAAAATGAGGAGAACAGTATCTGTTGAACATGATGATTGACTCTTCAGTAAGCATTCCACTCAAACTTAACAGTGATTAGTTCAGATAAAGTTCTAAACTAGTTTCCCCCTAATATTGTGCACTTTTGTGCAATAGAAATCTTTGTCCTTTTATCACTATTTTGACAATAATACAGTAATAATTACAATAAATGATAATTATGATTAGGATAAGAATGATCACCAAGTCAATGACTCATTTGTGTCCTTGGGTAAGCTACTTACTTACCCTTTTGGGGTAAGTAAAGTGGGAAGCATCTGTAAAATGAGGAGAACAGTATCTGTTGAACATGATGATTGACTCTTCAGTAAGCATTCCACTCAAACTTAACAGTGATTAGTTCAGATAAAGTTCTAAACCAATTGAGCCAATAAAACTTGAGAAAAGTCTTACTCAGTCTTTTGGACAAGAAGCTTCCTGCGCTTTAACAGATGGGTAGAAGTGGTTTCAGTCTGTCTGTCTGCTTGTCTGTCTGTCTCTCTGACACACACACATTGCCCTTCCACATGGATGAGGAATTCCATTTCCCTGTCTTCTACTGGCAGTCCTTTTGAGATTATGAGACAAACCAGTCTGAGGACGCTACAACTGACTGAAAGAGAGGGAACATTAGGAAAATAACAGAAGATGGAGCCTGGAGCCCTTATCTGTCCTTGAAGCCCACACTACTTCTGGCGGGTTACTGTTAATTGCAACTGAAACCATCCTGATTGATACGTATATTATCTCTTCCTGGTTTAGCGAGATAAGCAGATAAAGCACGATTCCACAGTGCTTTAGAATATCACCAGGATGCGCCAAAATGTGATTGTCATCATTAAGAGGTCATTAGATATGAAACGTTGTCATTAGGCATGAGTTAGTTGATCACACATCTCTTTTAACAAAATGTTTTGAGAATACAGCTTCAATATATTTACTTAGTAGATGCATTACTGTCACTATTGTAAATATCTATGTGACGTATAAAAATATACATTAGATATAATAAATTAACACTACAATTATATTCATTATAAAAATTCACAAAATAGGAAGGAACTAGGAAGAGATAAAGATGAAATGACCAATTTAAAAATAATTTTACTTTGTTCACTTAATAATGTTACAGGAAACTCTTCCCCACTAATAGCATCATTATTAAATTTGTTTATTTATTTTATAAAATTATCTACTGGATCACACACCATTATCTAATCCTTATTGTCTCAGAAAGGGTCAATAAATCATGAACAGTGGTCTTTAAAAAAAGTCACAACTCCAAATTCTTTTAAGTACTTCAAATACTTTTAAGTACTTTTTGAAGAAGTTACCAACAAAATCTGTAATATATTAGGCTTCCTTCCCAATCTAATGTCAGGTATATTGTAAAGACTCCATTCTTTAAAGCAATATCTGTATGGATATTTGGCCTTATGCATAAATTTCAATAGGCCATGATAAATTTGTAAATGAATTAAGGCTTTCCTGTTTATCCTTGGCATTGCTAAAACCACATACTTCCCTTAGCCAGACTGACAAACCTTTTATGATAGGCTGGCCAATTTAGAGTGTCAGTGTTAACTGTATATTAAACACTGTAGAGTTTCTTTTATTCCTTTTTAAAGATAAAGATAAACTCATTATTTCTCCCATATGTCAATAGATTTTCTTTGTCCTCCTGGCATATCAGTTCCCTGCAAAAGACTCTACTAGTTAGATATCAATTATGAACTGATTTTAAAAAATCTAACTTTTTTTTTCCGGAAAGAACTATCATGAGCAAAACAATTGAAAGTCAGTCCTAGGCAATAGAATATTCTAGTTAATAAACTGTTATGAATGTAGGGGCTTTTGTTTTTATTCTGGCCACAATATTATAATCACAATCAGAAGTACAAAACTAGAGTAGTTGGTGCTAATGTGGAAATTAAGAAATAGCCATGTTAAATCGATGAGATTACTTCTGCCCGATGAGGCAGGTAGAACTAGGAATTTATCATAGTGTAACAAAACCACATGAAGTATTTTCTTAAATGATTTCCAATCAATAAAAAGCCACTAATATTATAATATATTATATATCATATGTATAACATATAATACTATAATAGAAAATCAAGTAATATATATTTGTAGAAAAATTCAGATGATTTTTAAAAAGTTAAATGTACTTACATCTGGGTATTCTGAACTCTTGGCACGTGAATTGTACAATATAGTACTCTTCTTAAGGATTTGTTATGTGTTCAGTCGCTCAGTCATGTCTGATTCTTTACAACCCCATGGACTGCAGCACGTCAGGCTTCCTGTCCTTCACTTCTCCCGGAGTTTGCTCAAATTCATGTCCATTGAGTTGGTGATGCTATCTAACTATCTCATCCTCTTAAGGATTAAACCCTCCATAATCAACTCTTTTATTGTATTTTACTTTTTCCAGTATAAGTTTCAATCACTTATGTACCAAGGAAACACTTCCAAGAGGCTTTGGTAGATTCCTAGAGACTGCTCCTGTGATGTGTGTGAGACTGCTCCATCCGTAAACAACTCGGTACAGCTTCCCTTTTTGAGTCCTTGCTTTGCATTTTATGGTGTTTCTATTTTTCTTCTTTATTGTCATGTCTTGTTAATATACTAAGCTCTGCTTTTATGAAATACCCTTCTACTGTCTTTTTCTCCCTTCCTAGTTTGCTGTTTCAGATCAATTTTTATCTAGAAACAGGTTATAAATTTTCTTAAACTAGATTGGTTTGGATTATTGACATAAGGTCTCTCCTCTGAGCAGAGTGTGTCAATTTTACTGCCTGTGTGTTGTAATATATCATTTAATAGCTTAATATTCTTTTTTGGCTTTGAGATTGGTAAGGAGGCCACGGACCCATGCTTCAGGATGGGTAAATGGTTACTCTAATACTCAGTGTTTTCTGCTTTTGACTTGATAGCAGTGGATTCCTTGAAACCAGTTGTGTCTCTGTGTTGATTGTTAAGCCTTCACTCACAAAGGATGATTATAATGCATTTCCTCTTATCCCAACTTCTTAAATGAGCTTTTCTCTGAATATAGGCTAGACAAAACATATAAACCTACTAAGAAACACCAGAAAGGAATTTGCACGGAACACTAGTGACACCATACTGAATTTTTAAAAATTCTTTTAATCTAAAACCAAATTACAATGTATTAATTGACTTGGGATTGTTTCTTTTTGACTTCTGGAAATTCAGAGTCATTGTCTAAATTTTTGGCTGAAATAAAGTAAGAAATAAATAAATGGAAAATCAAATTTTTTTTATTGTTTGTCCTTCAATAACTTTTAATTTATTGGACTATTTACTGAAATTAGAGTTGACAGTGATGTTTGAAGTAACTCTTATAATAGAGATTTTTTTTTGCAATTTTAAAATTATTTAAGGCCCATTTTCCCAAGAAGTTACAGAAATTTGTAAATCACATAGAATGAAGTCCAATAGTATTAGTTCCTGCATGCTTTGTATTTTACAACTTCCAAAGCATTCTCTCCATAATGTAATTTTTTGCATCTCAGAACAATGTCAAGAGGTAAATGGGGCAAGTATTATCACTCTTTTACAGATGAGAAAACTGAGCCATGTTAAGACTGCAACTAATGGACAGACAGACCAAGGAGGTCACATACCCAGCTTGTAACTGGTAGAATTTAGATGTGAATGTGAATCTAGTCAGTACTTTTTCCCCCTTCAGTTGCTGCCTGAGGCGTGGTTCATAGAAGTCCTGATATGAAAATGAATGCTTAATAAAAACCTATTGATTGATTGATTGGCATGGAAGCAAGTCATGTCTAATTGAAGTGAAAGGAGGCTGGCAAGAATCGCAGAATAAGTCTGGAGAGAATCTGAGATGTGCTTGTGCCTTTTATTCTTGGCCATTGCTATGTCCTATTCCTACTGTCCATGAAATGGCCCAGGAATACTTCTTCCCTGGCAGTCCATAGCTGCTGTATGTGGACCAACTCTCTATGGAGCTAGGATTAAGGAAGGACCACGGCCTCCCAGGTGTGCGTGTGCTAGTCACTCAGCTGTGTCTGACTCTGACTTTCTAGGTGGTTCAGTGTAATCTGCCTGCCAATGCAGGAGGTGCAGGGGACAAGGGTTTGATCCCTGGATTAGGAAGATCCCACAGAGAAAAAAATGGCAAACCCATTCCAGTATTATCACCTGGAAAAATCCCATGGACAGAGGAGCCTGGTGAACTACAGCCCATGGGGTCGCAAAGAGTCGGACATGACTAACTGAACATGCACACATGGACATGGAAGAATGATCTCCCCATTAAATAGGTTAAAAAAATGTGGAAGAGTCAGCTGTTAGAAACAGCTGGTCTTCGGTTTCCCATGCATATAGAAAAAGATCACTGGAACAAAGTTCCAGTACTTCAAAATTCAAAGTTCTAGGACTTCAAAGTTCTGTTTTTTATTTTTTTTTAAGTCTTAAGAGAAGACTTTAGAATGATGTACCACATATCAATACATACATTATTTTACAATAATCAGTCCTTTGTCCCCAGAAGCTCATTTCCTTTTTTATTTAGCACAGGACATATCCTAGGAACTTAGTAAAGGGCATGCTACAATATTAAGAATTCTATAATTAATGTTGGCCAGGATTTGAATTTAAATCCATTACTTCTCAGGGTCTAATTAAACTGAGACATTATTGTGAGTGGAATGAGACATTTTACTGACCAACCGTATATTAATGGTTTAATGTGTAAGGATTTTATGTTAAAAGTTTAAAACATATTTGGAATGTGTTTTCCTTTGAAGTCAGGAGGAGTGAAAAGTTATCTAGCCTTAACATAAAAGAAAATCACCTTTGATAGAAGTGGCCTTAATAGGGCAAATATTGTTTTCTCTCTTTACAATTCTCAGTAGCTCTAAAACATACCACAAAATTGTAAATATAATTATAGATGCTATATCAACATAACTGCTTAGTTTAGTAAGTTTGAATTCTAAATTGCTTATTCATTTAGATCATGTTTTTAGCTCTGAAATTGAACTCTTTGGGGAATAATGTTAATATTTTCAGGTAGCTTATTGCAAAATTGTTGATATAACATAATTCTGTATTCAAGTGCTTGATTTCAGTTTTTACTTGGCTGTAAAAGGTAGTTTAATGTATGTCCTAGAAAATAAGCTGTAAGAAAATAATCATTTGCTGATATTTACAATATGCTCTAGAAAGGAAATACTATTTTTTTGGCAATCATTTTCCCCCAGAATTATAAATTATGTGCATTAACAGCATTACCATCTTATATGTTCATAGCAACCTTTTCTCTAAAAATTCAAGTGTTTTTACATTTATTATTTCATTGTATGTTAACATCACTATATGTGTTTTATTATATTTCAAACTCACAAATCAATGTTAATTGAAAATAGCATTATATAATTTAAACTTAAAAGAAAAATGCATAGTCTGATATCTATGAACTCTAAAAATTATAAAAGAAGAAAAACCTCCAAAAATGCTCTGTTTTAAAAAAAATCCTTCAAATTTCACAAAGATGAAAATATTAGTTGGATTATTTAAAATCCAACTAATATTGAATAAAATCATCAGGCATAAAACAGCCAGAAATGCTGTAAAATAAGACTTCAGTTTTTGTGTAAAAATGAAAGTGTGTTTTCATGCTTATACAAGCTTATAATCTTCTTCTGCCCCACTTCTCTGATCTCAGGAAGAAAGAATCAAGTTCTTTTGCTTTTTTTCTCTGTTTTGACAAAATAGAAATCACAGATCTTAGGAGAAGGGGACAAGAAAGCGAAACAAAGGGCAAAGCTAAGGGAGAAGTGAACTGAAAAGAAGGCTGCATACATTTACTGCATACATTTATCTGACTGTTCTCTGGAGTTAGCTTATCAACGTCTTGTGTAGTAGCAGTAATAATAGCAGAAGTGGTGTAATTGTCACTCATATAGATACTCTTCCTGAAAACAGAGAGATAGTCTATTAATTTCAGGAAGAATCTAACTTTCACAAAGCCCTCAGATTAAGGTTCAGGGCGTTGAAAAGAATGTCTGAACACTCAGAAACGTTTAAGTTTGAACTTCAGCCATTACCTCTGACTGTCATCATCAGCAAGTCCTGAATTGGAGCTCTTGAAACTTACTATGATTTCAGCAGTACAGGGGTTAAATTTTCTTCCAATTTGCCCTAGGTTTTCTCAGGAGCTGGGAAGGCAGTTCTCCCAATTCCCAAGGAAGTTATTCAAGACAGCATAAGGCAGAGCTCAAATTCGTCTGTTGAGAACTTATCACTGTACTCAAACCAAAAGGAAATTTAAAGAAGCTTGCCAAAACACTTCTCTGTTGCCCTCCCTCACCAAGAGAGATATAAAAATGGATGAGTTACAAAGCAAACTACAGTGTATGGAATATATATACATATATATATATATATTTTTTTTTTAACCCCACCACTTTGTCTTATTTGCATGAGCACAAATCGCTTTCAACTTAATGCCAGAGAAAAAGGCAACATTTCCTGTGATGACTTGCTGAAAAGCTCACTGTATTTGTTTGATAATGGATTTTCGTTCATTGTCATGTACTTCACTCTTCATCAGCAGGAGCACTTCAGGGTAAAGAAACAGCCTTTTACCACACTGGAACAAAAGCTATATAAGAAAAAAAAAATCCTGAGCAGATGGAATATTATTTGCATTTGCACAAATAGTGGTTTTTAGCACAATTCATATTACTCCATTGTGAGCTAAAGTAAGCCAGATGTGTCTACAGCATGCTGCAGACATGGAATCGGCTTTTTGTTTGTCAGACTCTGAGGTCCCAACCTTATGATATCTTTGTACTTGTATATCCATTAGTTTTATTTCAGTTATTTATCAGGAGGGAAAAGAAGAAAATGGTACTATATATTTAAGAGGACCACTGCTGAGAGGGCCAAATTAACTATTTTTTATTTTCATGAGTGAGGATCAAATAGGTTTCAGTTATGTGAATGTCCATCTAGAGGTCTAGATGATGCAAAATTAGAAAGCAGAATATAAGTGTAGTAAAATTCAATTCTCTATGATTACATTAAATAATCTGTGACATTTATTTTTTTCTTAAGTATCTCCCATGCGAAGTAGATCAACAAATTATTTGGCATGCTGAAATGGAATTTTATATCTGAAAATGATCTTTGATACTATCTAGACCAATTTCCTTATTTCACAAATCAGGCAACTTAATGATTAAAGTGAGTTGGAACTGAAGTGAGTTGTAGGAACTGGGGCAGACAGAACCGAAGCCTATTCTCCTGACCTTGAATCCAATCATCTATCCACATTTCACCAATTTCTAAGTTTTAGTTGGGCTACAAACTTAGACAGGTTTGATAATTCAAGCATTAAAAAAGTGAAGCTAACAAAAATTTCTCAGCCTTTAGTATATTATCTGTGCTGTATCCTTCTAAGTGCAGGTAATAATAAGCAGCATTTCCCAAAGTTTCCTGGCCCAGACTCCCATTTTCCACAATACATACAAAGAGTCACTTGTGTACAATGTTCTTTTGGGAATTGCAGCAATGGAGTATTGCATCTCCTTTTTCCTTTTTTAGAGTGAAAAGATATAGAGCAAATTTAAAGAAATCACAAGGGAAAAAATCATGAATGGCATCAAAGTTCTGATAAAGATAAAATAAAGGTATTTGGTTGAAATAAAAACAATGAGTGATATATTTAAATATAGCTAGACATTTTTGATCAGTTAATATTTATTTATTTCATTTCTTAAGCAAGCCTCTGCTTTTCATATTATTCTCTATGTCTTATATTAAAAAAGTGTCTGTCCATGCTGATAGTGGAATAGTGGCTGCTCTCTGCCTATATTAATTCAGGATCTAGTGGGTAGCCCAAGAGACATTTTTATCTGGCTTTGAGATTCTCTCATTCATTTGTCCATTTAATCACGGAATGATATAACTGAGCTCCTACTCCTATCAGTGCTCCTATCAGGAACTGTGCTAGGCATTGAGAGTACAGAAGTAAATAAGTAGAGCACTTCTCTTCCAAATAACAAACAAATAAATATATATAATCAAGTGAAAAAATATACAAAGAAAAAACAATTACAATAAAACACGTTATACTATATTCCATACCACATCTTATACTTTCTGATAGTATAATACCGAAAGTGCTCGTAACAGGATGTTAAGTTCAGTTCAGTTCAGTCATTCAGTCGTGTCCGACTCTTTGCGACCCCATGAACCACGGCACGGCAGGTCTCCCTGTCCATCACCAACTCCCAGAGTCTACCCAAACCCATGTCCGTCAAGATGGTGATGCCATCCAGCCATCTCATCCTTTGTTGTCCCCTTCTCCTCCTGCCCTCAATCTTTACCAGCATCAGGGTCTTTTCAAATGAGTCAGCTCTTCACATCAGGTGGCCAAAGTATTGCAGTTTCAGCTTCAACATCAGTCCTTCCAAAGAACACTCAGGACTGATCTCCTTTAGGATGGACTGATTGGATCTCCTTGGAGTCCAAGGGACTCTCAAGAGTCTTCTCAAACACCACAGTTCAAAAGCATCAATTCTTCAGTGGTCAGCTTTCTTTATAGTCCAACTCTCACATCTATACATGACCACTGGAAAAACCATAGCCTTGACTAGATGGATCTTTGTTGGCAAAGTAATGTCTCTGCTTTTTAATATGCTGTCTAGGCTGGTCATAACTTTCCTTCCAAGAAGTAAACGTCTTTTAATTTCATGGCTGCAATCACCATCTGCAGTGATTTTGGAGCCCAGAAAATAAAGTCAGCCACTGTCTCCACTATTTCCCCATCCATTTGCCATGAAGTGAAGAAGCAAGAGAGTTCCAGAAAAACATCTATTTCTGCTTTATTGACTATGCCAAAGCCTTTGACTGTGTGGATCACAAGAAACTGTGGAAAATTCTGAAAGAGATGGGAATACCAGACCATCTGACCTGCCTCTTGAGAAACCTATATGCAGGTCAGGAAGCAACAGTTCAAACTGGACATGGAACAACAGACTGGTTCCAAATAGGAAAAGGAGTATGTCAAGGCTGTATACTGTCACCCTGCTTATTTAACTTCTATGCAGAGTACATCATGAGAAATTCTGGGCTGGAAGAAGCACAA
>SJXQ01005831.1:330528-344482 GCA_006408695.1 Aepyceros melampus
CTGGGATTTCTTTGGAAGGATGATGCTAAAACTGAAGCTCCAGTACTTTGGGCACCTTATGCGAAGAGTTGACTCATTGGAAAAGACCCTGATGCTGGGAGGGATTGGGGGCAGGAGGAGAAGGGGACGACCTAGGATGAGATGGCTGGATGGCATCACAGACTCAATGGACGTGAGTCTGAGTGAACTCCGGGAGTTGGTGATGGACAGGGAGGCCTGGCGTGCTGCAATTCATGGGGTCGCAAAGAGTCGGACACGACTGCGCGACTGAACTGAACTGAATAGAGTGAAGTGTGTGCTTACTCTATGATCTAGCAATTCCACTCCTAGATATGTATCCATAGATATGTAAATGCATACCTATGATCACCAAATAACATGTACTACAATGTTCAGAGTTGCATCTCAAATATTGGAATGGATAAATTGTGCTAGATTCATTCAATGGAATATTACACAGCAATGAGAATGAACAATTCAAAGCTACACAGGATAACATAAATGAATCTCATAGTCATAAACATTGAAAAAGGGAGTTCCCTGGTGGCCTAGTGGTTAGGATTCTGGGCTTTCACTGCTGTGGCCTGGGTTCAATCCCTGATCAGGGAACTGAGATCCTGTAAGCCACATGGATTAATTAATTAAGCCACATTAATTAATAAAAATTAAGTAATTAATGATAAAAATTGAGAGAAAGAAGCTCAACATAAAAGAATACATACTATGTTATTCAGTTTATATAAAGTTTAAGCAAACTAGTTTAAGCAAAACTAACCAGTGGTCTTGGTGGGGGAAGTAACTGGAAAGGAACACAAAGAGAGCATCTGGAATGTTGGCATTGTTCTGCTTCTTGATCTCAGTGCTGCTTACATGAGCGTATTCACTCTGTGAAAATACATCAAGCTATATGTTTATTTTTTGTGCACTTATCTGTGCATGCGCTACACTTTCAAATTTTAATTAAAAAGGAACTTTACAGTGTGTGGTAGACAAAACAATGATCCCTTCAAATTGTCTACACCCTAATCCCCAGAACTCCAGGACTATGTTAAATTATGTGGCAAAGGGAATTAAGGTTACTAATCAGCTGACTTTAACATAGGGAGAGTATCCTATATTATCCAGGTGGGCACAACGAAGTCACAGGGGTCCTTAAAAGGGGAAGGAGGGGGCTTCCCTGGTGGCTCAGTGGTAAAAAATCTGCCTGCCAGTGTGGGAGAAATGGGTTTGATCCCTGATCCAGGAAGATCTCACATGCCACGGGGCAACCAAGCCTGTGCACCAAATCTATTGAGCCTGTGCTCTAGAGCCTAGGAACAGCAACTACTGAGCTCATGCACCAAAACTGCTGAAGCCCGCACACCCTAGAGCCTGCGCTCTGCAACAGTAGAAGCGTCCCCACAATGAGAAGCCCACGCACCACAAGAGAGTAGCCCCTGCTCGCTGCAACTAGAAAAAAGCCTGCACGGCAATGAAGACCCAGCACAACCAAATAAAAAAGTGGACGGGGAGGAAGAGAGAGTGAAAGAGACATAGATGAAGCAGGGTTAGAGAGAGATGCCATGTTATTGGCATTGAAGATGGAGAAAAGGGCCACAAGCTGAGGAATATGAGTAACCTTAAGAATCTGAAAAAGACAAGGAACTAGATTCTTTCCTACAGCCTCTGGGAAGGAACTCAGTCCTGCTATCAGTTCAGTTTTAGTCTAATGACATCCCTGTTGGACTTTTAACAACAAAACTGTAAGATGATAAAACTGTGTTATTTTAACCCATCAAATTTGTGGTAATTTGTTTCAGCAGCAGTAAGAAACTAATACAGGCCATGTTAGGAGAGATCAGGTGTTCAGTTTCAGACATGTTCAGAGAGTCTCAATGTGTTTGATATCTAAGTGGAGATGTCAAAGTAGGCAGTTAGATACATGAGTCTGGAATTCACAGGAGAACTATGGGCTGATGGTATAAGTTTTGGAGTTGTCAGCAAAGAGAGAAAAGCCAAAAGAACAGATGATAGTAACAAAGGAGTGAGCACAGATAGAAAAGAGGTCTACAAACCAAGCCCTAAATACCCAACTCTGACGACTGAAATAGAGTTGTTTAAATCTAGCAAGCTCCCCAAAACAGGCATATACCAAGATATAAATGCAGAGCTAAGTAGGAGGTCAGAAGCAGATAGATACTTGGCTAGGCTTGTAAGAGTGGGCAGATACTGGAGGCAAGAGTGAGTGACAGATTTCAAATACAAGAAAACAGTCATGGCAACAGGAATTATGAACTCAAACATATGCTTGGCAAGAGAAGTAAGAAAATTTAAGTACAGAATCTGAGTAATATATTCTAGATGTCTGCAAAAAATGGAGCCTTGGCCCTGAGCCAGCTTTCTGCTCTATGTTTCTATTACATCCTTAATTTGATTCCTGCCTGCTGTGGGTCTGTATCTCACTCTGACTTATCATTTGCCCTCCTCTCCCATTTTACCTTTTTTACCTTAATGGCACATAATACAGATATAATATGTTCAATTCATACTAAGACTTTTTTTCACATTTTAAAACTTTTTATTTTATATTGGAGTATAGCTGGTTAACAATATTGTGATAGTTTCAGGCTCACAGCAGAGCTCTTCAGCCATACGTATACATGTATTCACTCTCCCCCTGGGGCTTTCCAGGTGGTGCTTGTGGTAAAGAGCCTGCCTGCCAATGCAGGAGATGTGGGCTTGATCCCTGAGTTGGGAAGATCCCCTGAAGAAGGAAATGGCAACCCACTCCAGTATTCTTGCCTGAAGAACTCCATGAACAGAGGAGCCTGGTGGGCTACAGTCCATGGGGTCGCAAAGGGTTGGATACAACTGAAGCAGCTGAGCACTCACTCTTCCCCAAACTTCCCTCCTATCCAGGCTGCCACATAACATTGAGCAAGTTCCCTATGCTACACAGTAGGTGCCTGTTGGCCATCCATTTAAAATATAGCAGTGGGTACATGTTCATCCCAAACTCCCTAACTCACTCTTGCCCTGCCCCAACCACAAGTTCATTCTCCGTAAAACTTTTTTTTTCTTCACATTTTAACACCTCTAAAACCAAATGCATCTTAAAATTGATGGTATGCCATATTTCAATTGGCAGCATTTTTTCTTTTTTTGGTATATAAAATAATGGTTTTAGGTTCAATGGTATCTTAGCTTTGATGAAATACAAATGCTCTATCACTTAGAGCAATACTTCTTTTTTTCCTTTTTATTGGGATATAGGGGTCTGCAAATTATTCCTCACCAGGGAAATGTCCATTCTATTAATAATCTTCCTGGAATAGCTTTTTGGAGCTTTTTCTTGGAGCTGCTGCTCTTGCTGATAGCAGCCTCTTCAGGTCCACAGTTGAGTGGCTCCTCCTTGAAAGAGAATTTCCTCTTTTTCTTGGGGACTCTCTTGTTTCCTGACTCCTCAGAGTCACTAACTGGTTCCGCTTTGGGGAAAGAGTTCTTCCTCTTGGAATGACTTCCACCACCAGCAGTCTCTTCAAGATCACTATTAATTAGCTCCTCCATGGAAAAAGATATTTTTTCTTGGGTTGGGAGGAGACACATGGGTCTTCCATTCCATTCTCTTAAGGAGCCTTCTGGGACTTTTGCAGAGCAATATTTTTCAAATTTTGCATTTCTTTTCATTTCAGGGGCTGATCTTCAAAAAATAACTTACATAAAATAACATTTGCCAATTTTGTGTACAATTCAATGAGTTTACACAAACACAACCACCACCACAATCATGATAAAAATATATATATTTTTTATTATTCCAAAATGTTTCCTGAAGCCCCTCTGCAGTCTGTCCCTTCTCCCCAACCCTGCCCCTGGCTATCACTGATCTGCTTGTGTGCATTCTAAAACGGCTTCAGTCGAGTCAGGACTCTGCAACCCCATGGACTGTAGCCTGCCAGGCTCCTCTGTACAAGGAGTTCTCCAGGCAAGAATACTGGAGTGGGTTGCCATGTCCTCCTCCAGAGGATCTTCCCGAGACTGAACCCCATCTCTTGCATCTCCTGCATTGGCAGGCAGGTTCTTTACCACTAGCTCCACCTGGGAAGCCCTTCTCTCACTCAGTTCAGTTCAGTTGGTTAGTCGTGTCTCACTCTTTGCGACCTCATGAACTGCAGCACACCAGGCCTCCCTGTCCATCACCAACTTCCAGAGTTTACTCAAACTCATGTCCATTGAGTCGGTCATGCCATCCAATCATCTCATCCTCTGCCATTCTCGTCTCCTCCCACCTTCAATCTTTCCCAGCATCAGGGTCTTTTCCAGTGAGTCAGTTCTTCACATCAGGTGGCCAAAGTATTGGAGTTTCAGCTTCAGCATCAGTTCTTCCCATGAGTATTCAGGACTGATTTCCTTTAGGATGGACTGGTTGGATCTCCTTGCAGTCCAAGGGACTCTCAAGAGTCTTCTCCAACACCACAGTTCAAAAGCATCAATTCTTCGGATATGTCCTCCTCCAGAGGATTTCCCGAGACTGAACCCCATCTCTTGCATCTCCTGCATTGGCAGGCAGGTTCTTTACCACTAGCTCCACCTGGGAAGCCCTTCTCTCACTCAGTTCAGTTCAGTTGGTTAGTCGTGTCTCACTCTTTGCGACCTCATGAACTGCAGCACACCAGGCCTCCCTGTCCATCACCAACTTCCAGAGTTTACTCAAACTCATGTCCATTGAGTCGGTCATGCCATCCAATCATCTCATCCTCTGCCATTCTCGTCTCCTCCCACCTTCAATCTTTCCCAGCATCAGGGTCTTTTCCAGTGAGTCAGTTCTTCACATCAGGTGGCCAAAGTATTGGAGTTTCAGCTTCAGCATCAGTTCTTCCCATGAGTATTCAGGACTGATTTCCTTTAGGATGGACTGGTTGGATCTCCTTGCAGTCCAAGGGACTCTCAAGAGTCTTCTCCAACACCACAGTTCAAAAGCATCAATTCTTCGGAGCTCAGCTTTCTGTATAGTCCAAATCTCACATCCACACATGACTACTGGAAAAATCGTAGCCTTGACTAGATGGACCTTTGTGGACAAAGTAATGTCTCTGCTTTTTAATATGCTGTCTAGGTTGGTCATAGCTTTTCTTCCAAGGAGCAAGTGTCTTTTAATTTCATGGCTGTTGTCACCATCTGCAGTGATTTTGGAGCCCCCCAAAATAAAGTCTGTCACTGTTTCCATTGTTTCCCCATCTATTTGCAATGAAGTGATGGGACCAGATGCCATGATCTTAGTTTTCTAAATGTTGAGCTTTAAGCCAACTTTTTCAGTCTCCTCTTTCACTTTCATCAATCAAGAGGCTCTTTGCTTTCTGCCATAAGGGTTGTGTCATCTGCATATCTGAGGTTATTGATATTTCTGCCGGCAATCATGATTCCAGCTTGTGCTTCTTCCAGCCCAGTGCTTCTCATGATGTACTTTTCATATAAGTTAAATAAGCAGGGTGACAATATACAGCCTTGACTACTCCTTTCCCAATTTGGAACCAGTCTGTTGTTCATTCCAGTTCTAATTGTTGCTTCCTGACCCGCATACAGATTTCTCAGGAGGCAGGTCAGGTGGTCTGGTATTCCCATCTCTTTAAGAATTTTCTCTCACTAGTTTTACCTTGTCTGGAATTTCATATCAATGAGATCATACAGCATGTACTCTTTGTGTTCTGTTTCTTGCCCTCAGGATGATCATTTTGAGATTCATTCATGTGGATGGATGGATGGGTTCATTTTTAATTAAGTAGTATTTCATTCTATGGATGTGCCACATTTTGTTTATGCATTAGTGGGTTGACAGACATTTGGGTTGTTCCAGTTTGGAGATACTATAAATAATGCATAACTGGCCTTTTTAAAAGCGGGAAGGAGGTCAATCCTATCTAAGGTGAGTTGGATTTTATTTTCTCCTACCTACAGGGCATCAGCGGAGAAGGCAATGGCACCCCACTCCAGTACTCTTGCTTGGAAAATCCCACGGATGGAGGAGCCTGGTAGGCTGCAGTCCGTGGGGTCGCTGAGTCGGACACGACTGAAGCGACTTAGCAGCAGCAACAGCAACAGGGCATCAGTACCATGCTGCTGCTGCTGCTAAGTCGCTTCAGTCGTGTCCGACTCCGTGCAACCCCATAGACGGCAGCCCACCCGGCTCTCCCATCCCTGGGATTCTCCAGGCAAGAATACTGGAGTGGGTTGCCATTTCCTTCTCCAATGCATGAAAGTGAAAGTGAAGTCGTGTCCGACTCCTAGCGATCCCGTGGACTGCAGCCTACTAGGCTCCTCCATCCATGGGACCTTCCCGGCAAAAGTACCGGAGTGGGTTGCCATTGCCTTCTCCGTCAGTACCATGATAGATTCCTATTAATTTTTAAAAAGAGTGGTGAAAACAAATCTCACACATTTTGGTCATAATGCTCCTTTAAATGTCAGTGTTTTGTGCATTAACTGTCTGTGAATCCTAAAAAATATTAGGAAAAGAAATTCTAAAAGTTCTGAAAGCTCACTTTACAACCAATAATAGAAAATACAAGCGGTCCCCTAGTGAGGTAAACTTTGGATAACATCGGTTTTATCTCTGGAAATCGAAGCCCGCAGAATGTATCTTTTGACCTGAAAAACATTAACCTTTCAAGATTAAAGATTCCATTACTTATAAACAGGGAACCTGAAATACTACGACTCCAGAACTCAGCCAGAAGCGGGTAACCGCTTTGGATGCCGGGATTTGTAGTCCGTGAAATACTTGTCCTAACCAAGATGGCGGATATGCTAATGAACTGCCCCGAGGGAGTCTGGGCCGCGAGGGGATTGGGCGATGCGGGGATTCCGCGGGAGGGAAGCTAAGACCAGGTGTTACAACCTTTCCAGCGAAGGAAGCCGGATGCCCTGAAGTCTCGCGAGATCCTGGAGGGGCCCAATGGAGCGTTGGGGTCGGTTTATCACTAGGAGAGCTTGTTGGGGGCGGAGCTCTGCCCGGAGCGGGCCGGGAGGCGTAGGTGCCCGGCGTAGCGGCGTTTAGGCCGAGCTACCGCGGTGAGGAGCGAAGCTGTGGCCATGAAGGAGGAGAAGGATCATAGGCCTAAAGAGAAGCGAGTAACCCTGTTGACTCCCCCAGGTGCTACAGGCAGCGGCGGTGGGGCTTCGGGAGACAGCACCAAAGGGGAAGATAAGCAGGATCGGAACAAGGAGAAGAAAGAGGCGTTGAGCAAGGTGTCTGGCCGGCTGTTGGCCCAGGAGAGGGCGGGACGGTTCCACCACCCGAGAAAGATGGTTGGGAATGGGGCTGCCCTCTTCCTCTCCCAATCTCTTCCTCTGTTTCTTCACTTGAGTGAAAATCGCATCACCCTGTCTCATCCACTCTCCCAAAATGGGGGTTCCCTTCCCGGCAGAGCCCCGGGATGGGAGTGAGGGAGGGCGGGGGGATTTCCCTGACTAGAAGGGTTTAGGTCAGAGCCGTGAGATGATGATGGGAGGGGGGCGATAGCGAAAAGGATGAGAAATTGAGGGGGAATTATTAAACAGGAAGGTGCTATCACCAGCGGGAGTCGTACGTATAGGAATATTAACAGAGGTTAGTTGAGGGAATGGGTGAGTGGCGGCTATTAATGGTCTTGGGCCAAATTGGGTACAGTCTGTTTGGGAGCAATGAGGGAATTGGGGGTATTTCTTAGAATTTTGAATTCTTTATGCTGACTAAGGACTTTATCGATTAAGAATTCCTGGTACCCACAAAAGACCAGAGTTGGTTTACAAATTTCTTACCACTACTGAAAAATCGGTACAGAAAATGAGGCGAAAACCTAGTAAACTGTGGGGCTTCGGGTTAACAGAACCTAAGATTTCCTTGCTCCAGGCAGTTCTTGTTTCCGAGAGGTTTTTTGGTTTTTTGTTTTTTTTTAACTATGTTACGTTTTACTAGTCGTTCTGAGCGTTCTCTTGGGTTTTTAGAAGTGATCTCATCTTTTAAAGGCCAACTTTCTTCAGGGACAGTGATTCAGGTATGACAGAAAATTGATTTGTACTAATTTTATTTTCCTTATTCATTTCTTAAGGTGGTAATTCGGAGATTACCGCCCACTTTGACCAAGGAGCAGCTTCAGGAACATCTTCAGCCTATGCCTGAGCATGATTATTTTGAGTTTTTTTCTAATGATACTAGGTAAAAATAAGAGGGAGGGGTAAATGAAAAAGGTTTCTTCCATTCTTTTTTTTTTTAATCCTACTCATGATTTCTGTTTGATTTTTGAGCCTTTTTAATATATGCATACTTGTAATTCAGCCAGACACCTGCAAGCACATTCACATAATTGCTTTCCTCCCTGCAGTTTGTATCCTCATATGTATGCAAGAGCATACATCAACTTTAAAAACCAAGAGGACATTATTTTGTTCAGGGATCGTTTTGATGGTTATGTATTCCTTGACAATAAAGGTGAGTCCTTTTAACTGAAGGGGAGTTTGTCATTTGTATGTTTAAGACGATATATCCCTGTTCTCCTGATGCCTTCATAGTGTTTCTGAAATCCTGAGTGATAAGATGAGCAACATTTAAAGAGTTTTATGCATTTGATAAGCTATGACAGCCTTATAAATAAATAATATGACTTTTTACAGGTATTTGTATTAACCTATTATTTCTGTAGTTTGTCAACCAAAGGAAATTGCCACTGTTTTCTTCTCCTGTGACAGTTCTTTTGCCCTGTTTTAGGTGATCCGTTGCCTTGAGTATTTACTAGTTTTAAGTGATACTGACAAGTGACTCTTTAAACTTGTATGACAAGTTTTAAATATTTACTTCTCATCTTGCTTCAAGGACCAATACTTATTTAATTCAGATCCTTTATGTCAATAGTTGCCAGTTGGAGTATTGTTTAACATTCTAAGTTGTATGTAATTAAACCATTGAGCTTGATGATTTCCCACTTCCTATCCAGGAGTTTATAGGGAAGAAAAACTTCTGCATTAACCCTCATTTTATTATCTGTTGCTTGCAACATTTAGCCAGAGAATGTCCAAGCCTTGCTACTTTTGCTACTAAGTTTGCTACTTTTCTTTTGGCTTTATAATATTGAATGACTTGTGTTTTTATTAGATTATATTTTTTCAGTATTCAGAGTTGGTAAAAAAAATTAAATCTTTGTCAGGGAATATGCCAGTAAAAGTTGAAGAATTGCTACTATGTTTGTCCAGTTTTTATTAATCCCCCCAAACCAGCTACCTTTCTGCTCCACAAGTTTATTCCAGTAGACAGCAAGTGATATCCTGAAAATCTGAGTTGTGTTTAACTTTTTCCTCTCATTATCCCTTACATTTAAACAAGTGATGGATTTTGTCAATTTATTGCTTTTTAACATCATGTTCATCTAGACTGAGGATGTTAGACTTAGTAATACTTTCACATGTCCTCATCACCTAATGCTTAGACAACTACTCTCTCTAAACTTATAGAATTTTCCATTTTCTGTATAATTTAGTCTTACTTTGCCATGAAAATAATCTTTTTGAAGATAGTGACTTAAGACAGCAGTTGTGGGGAAAAAGTCCAAATTCCTTAGTCAGGTAGACAGCATCCCCCATTGTTCAGCCTCACTTCTAATTTTTTTTTGTTGTTGTTGCCTATACTCCACAATTTCCTTTTGCTTCGGTCTGGTTTATCTATTCCTTTTCAGGTATGTCAGTTATTAAGGTAATATGATTCTGCACTCACTAGGATTTCTAAAATCTTGTTTCCTCTGTGACTGCTTTGTGATATCTAATGGTCAGTTCTAGTAATTTATCCTGGCTTATGTTTACACACCAAAGGTGTAAAGATGGTATTTTATACCTTGTATGACATTATTCTATAGCAAGGATTTGATGTATTTTTCCAGTAGTCACTTAGGTTTTTTAAAAAATTATTATTGAGATACAACTCATAACATAAAATTTAGTGGTTTTTAATATATTCACAGAGTTTTATAACTATCACCACTGGGTAATAACAGAATCTTTTCATCACTTCAAAAAGAATCCTGTATTCATTAGCAGTCATCTCCCATTTTCCTCTCCCCTAGCCCCTGGCAACGGCTAATCTACTAACTATGGATTTCCTTATTCTGAACATTTCATATGAACTAAATCATACAATATATGGCCTTTTATGATTACCTCTTTTACTTAGTATGTTTTCAAGGTTCATGCATGTTATAGTATGTATCATTATCTCATTGCTTTTTTTTTGACATTATTAAAAATTGTGATAAAATACACATAAATAAAATTTATCATCTTAACCGTTTTTAAGTGTGCAGTTCAGTAGTGCTGAGTACATTCACATTGTTCTGCAACTAATCTCTAGAACTTCATCTTATAAGACTGAAACTCTGCCCATTAAACAACTCCCCATTTCTCCCTCCCCAAGCCTCTGACAGCTGTTAATACATTCTGCCTCTCTAAACCACTATTCTTATTAAGTTGACCATTCTAGGTGTCTCATATAAATGGAATAATAGTATTTGACTTAGTGACTGGCTTATTTCAGTTAGCATATTGTCCTCAAGGTTAATCCATGTTGTAGCATGTGTCAGAATTTCCTTTTTCATTGTATGTATATACTTCATTTTCTTTATCCTTTCATCCTTGAGAGACATTTGGCTATTGTGAATGCTGCTGCTGGAAATGTACAAACATCTGTCCAAGTTTCTGCTTTCACTTCTTTTGAATATATACCCCAAAGTGGAATTGCTGGGTCATGTGGTAATTCTATTTTTAATTCTTTGAGGAACCACCATACTGTTTGCCATAGTGGCTGCACCATTTTATATTCCCACCAGTAATGCCTGAGGGTTCTAATTTCTCCATGTCCTTGCCAACACTTGCTATTTCCTGGGTTTTTTTCCCCCTTTAATAGTAATCATTCTGACAGATATAAGGTGATATTGCATTGTGGTTTTGATTTGCATTTCCCTAATGATTAGTGAGGTAATATTTTAATCTCTTCACATTCTTAAGCACACAGCATCTTTTCATTTGCCTATTGGCCATTTGTGTATCATCTCTGGAGAAATGCCTATTCAAGTCCTTTGAACATTTTAAAATCAGATTATTTGGGGTTTTTGTTGTTGAGTTACAGTTCTTTACATATTCTGTATATTGACCCCTTATCAGATATATGATTTGAAAATATTTTCTCCAGTTCTGTATGTTTCCTTTTCACTCTGTTGATTGTGTCCCTAAATGCACAGAAGTTCTTGATTTTGATGGAGCACAGTTTATCTGTTTTTCACATTTGTTGCCTGTGCTTTTGGTGTCTCCTGCTGTATTTTTTAATAACAGCTTTACTGAGATATAATGCACATGCCATAAAATTCACCCTTTTAAAGAATTACAGTACAGTGTTTTTTAGTATATTCACAAAGTTGTGCAACTATCACTACAATCTAACTTTAGAACACATTCATCACACCATGTACCTGTTAGTTGTTACACCCCATCTCTAGACAAGCACTAACCTACCTTCTATCTCTAGCCTTACTTATTGTAGAGATTTTTGGTTTTGTAAAAAAAAATCAAGGTATAATTTTCATTTTAAAATGCATCCGTTTTACATGTGCATTTGATGACTTTTGACATATTTGTACCCCTGTATAGTCAGTATTGTGACTTGTTTTGTTTTTTGTTTGTTTGCTTTTTGGGTATGCCATGCAGTTTGCAGGATCTTAGTTCCCCAACTAGGAATCCAATCTGGACTCTGAAGTGAAAGTGCCAAGTATTAAGGACTGGACCACCAAGGATTCCTTTTGATATATTTTTTAAATGAAAATTAGTTTATAGATTCCCCCCTCCCCCACATATCACAAAATCAGAGTTTAGAGGTTGAATTTAAATGAATATTTTAATTCCCTCCCATATATATTTGTTGTTTTTTTTGGTATGAATTAGGGACTGCTTTGGTACCGTGTTGATTTTAGTTGTGCCAATGAGATTTATGCCTTTTGGGAGACCCTATTCAGATCACTGTCATCAAAGGAAGCCTAGAGAGCAAGAGGTTGAGTCTCTTGTATCCATTTTTGACATTTTCTTTCTTTTAGCAAGTGTGCTATTTTTTCTAAACAGGTCAGGAATATCCTGCCATCGTAGAATTTGCACCTTTTCAAAAAGCTGCAAAAAAGAAGACTAAGAAAAGAGATACTAAAGTTGGAACTATCGATGATGGTATAGTATAGCTCTAGTTACTTAATGTGCTAATACCATGTGTTTTTTTAATTTAATCTTCAATTAATAATTGATTTCCAATGTTGTGTTAAAGTGATTCAGTTATACATATATCCATTGTTTTTCAGATTCTTTTCCCATATGGATTATTACCAAATAATGAATAGAGTTCCCTGTGCTATATAGTAGGGCCATAGATTTTTCAAAGAATGTATTACCTTTGTGGGAATTGCGTGGACTCCAATCTTTTAAATTAAGAAAACATATGAAATAAAGTTCATGAGAAATGTAATTCACTGATGAAAGCTTTGCTTGTTAGAATGGAGATGGGTTTCCTCCAGTTATCACTCTCTTTGGCTAATGGCTTTTCATTCCTTCACCATTAAACAATATATTATTGACTGTTGAGTAGTAAATCACCTTAGGTATATTCATTAGAAGACAGTGGAAAAAGTTAGATGTTTCAAAGTACAGCTCCTTAAGGCCCCTTACCATTTTTATGATTATTTATTTGACTTTTGGTTTCCATTTGTATAAAGAGGAAGAGTTATCATTGAGAACTGTGATGGAAAATTTTCTGTACTTGAGTAACAACATAAAGTAACTGAAGTAGCCAATCCTGTTTCTAGGCTTTGAATATGCAGTTAACTGCACACATGTTAATTACATTGAACTGAAATACTGGAACTAAAAAACAAATAATTGTCATTTATGGTAAACCGGATCAGGTTTTGAGATCTCTGTAATGTGGTTGTGTTGGTTAAGGACTTAGCTATAATATTTTATATCAGATTGGTATTTCAGAATCACCTAGTTTGGTTTCCATTATTATTTATTACTATAATGTGTATTTTATAAAGAAAACATGCAAGACTCAACACACAGCTGCTTATTGACTATATCATAGATTCAGATGTTGAAGACTAGATCAGGTGACATGCTCCACAGTGCATTCTCCACATACAATATAATGACCCAGATGTGCTACCCTTTCTGATGTCAGAGGCATCTAGGAAAGAATTCCAGATATTACCATCACCTCTAGTGCCACATCTAGGATATCCCCCTTCATTTATCTGTTTAGAACACCCAATTTTCATATTCTGAGTTTCATTAAAGTGCGGTGTACCCATGCAGGAACTGCTTACATGCTCTACATGATACTCTCTGAGGGTCCCATAGCTATAGCTTCCAGTTCTCCCATAAGTATGACTCTGGATTAATAGGAGTGGTGGTTTTTAAAAGCAAACTACTTAACATCCCTGGAGGTTGTGCTACAATGCATGGTGTCTCACTTTGCCTGACTCTGTCAGTATATCTAATAGGAGTTTTCAGAGTAAGTGACCACTAAAGCCCCAAATAGTCTATCTTATGGGTATAGTTTAGTTGGGTTTATTTTCAATCTTCCATGAAGCAGAAAATTATCTCTTTTGATAAGTAAATATCCTGGATAATATTTCTTATTTTGTTTAAAGTCTGCTATATTTTCTATTTACTTAAATAATTATTTAGATCCAGAATATAGAAAATTTTTGGAGAGCTATGCTGCAGATAATGAGAAAATGACATCTACTCCAGAGACACTGCTAGAGGAAATAGAAGCAAAAAATAGAGAACTAATAGGTAAGTGGGCAAAAGGAATTAAGCGTTATGGTTTTTTCATCAGAAGACCTGTCAGACTCCCACTTCCGTCATTTGCTAGCTATGTGACCGTAGTAAAGGCACTAACTTCTCTGGGACTCTGTTT
>SJXQ01005831.1:347204-373987 GCA_006408695.1 Aepyceros melampus
CTTCAGGTACACAGGTTTCTGTTACAAGCTGTGAATCAGAAAAATGTAAGGACCAAGTACATGATACAGAGCACCTAGTATCATGTCACACACACACAGGTCTTAGTTAATAAGTCCTTTTGGTGGCGGTGGTAGTGTTACCTGTAGAAAATGCCCTCAAGCTGACTTGAATCTTAAAAGCTGAACTGTTTTAAATTCCTGATTTAGAAAGAAACCCAGATGATTTCCTGATGCTCTGCTGTGTACCCAGAAGCTTCAACAATGTGCAGTGAGAGGACAGCCATGCCTTAAGAGCTCTTTCCTCTTCCTTTATACCCCTCTCATACCTGGCTGTCTTGTGGGAGTTTTTGGAATATACATCCTCTCCCCTCTCACATGATTTCCCACGTTACCTTCTTGGGTCTACCTGGGAATCTGTTGAGCAGCAGATTCCGATTAACACACTGCATTTAGGAAGAGGAAAACCTGTGGAAAGACCCCAGCCTAGCTGCCTCCCTTCCAGGGGCCTGGCTTGGGCAGCCCTTGCTCCAGCGAACTGCCCAGGGAAGTACTTGTACATAGTATGGCAGAGAAAGAGAAAATCTCACAGAGATGATGGCTGAGTCTCCTTTTACCTCCTCAGAATTCAGCCGGTCAAGTCGCTAGGGCACCCCGAGGCTCTCCAGGACTCATTGGTGATAAGGGCTTGGCGGTGGCAGGGTGGGGAGGTTCTCGTCTTAATTCCTTCTATCGATCTCTGTGTCTGCCCTGCTACAAGCAACCTGACTTGCTATTTCTGTCAGCAAGGCAGAAGGTCAAGCCGGCTATGCTAGAGTCATTCGTTAATAATCTTATTAGAATAATGAACATCTTGGCTCCTGACGAAGATGTTCATTAGAGAAATAAGAACACTTGCAATGAAACCTGCACATGTTATCCTCACTTTGCACTGGTGCCTCTATAGTGTCCACTCTGGACTCACTGTTTTCAGTGGCTGGCTGTGTGCTGAAATACTTCATGCTTAAGTCTCATGCGTGGTGCTTTGCCTTTAGCTTTGTGGCTTGTATGATGCCTTCACACTGAGATGAAACTCTATATGATGCCTTCACTCTGAGACTTGAAATTCCTAAAAATCTCTCTGAACATCCAACACTTGGGAGTGTATTCTAGAGAGATTTGTAGAAGCGGCATAATAAACTTCTGTTAGCAGTTTGAACTTTATAAACCACTTTTTTTAGAATTGCATTCTGTCATATATACATATGACATTGAACAGAGTTCCTATTCAGTAGAGCTGGAACTTCACAGTTCTGTTGTATGAGATATTTGGATTTTTAAATCAAATGCCAAATAATTCTTGCTTTTCATCTCTAATGGTAATATGATTGTACCATCATAAGTATGTAGCTACTCTCAGACTCAAGGCAAAATTATTCCTGCAATGGATCTCTCCTTTGGTGACAAGGTATTTATTGTTCTAATAACTGTGTAAAAATAGTCCAGCAATAATGATCTGGCTAGCATTTTAAATTTGTACCATATTTTCCTATCAAGTTATACCGACATGCTGGCTTGCTACAAAAGGCATGCTTGAAAGTAAGGGTTGGTCTACTCAAAGGTTGACCCATTTAAAGCCAAAGGAGTCTTGATCCTATTGCCACAAAGTGATTAAACCACTTCACTGGAGTGCATAACACTTTCACATTAATAGCACCCTTTTAGCAATTACTGCTCTTTGTGCACTATTTGTTCGCCTGAAAGTTTGAGTACTGCAGAGACGGGGCCTTCAATAGCCTGCATTGAAAATATTTAGTATATTGTTTTCTTTGCGAGAATCAGAAGACAATCACATCCTTCAAAATAAACCTAAGTTTGTCCTCTTTAAAGCTGCTCAAGAAGCCAGAAAAAGGAGATGAAAAAGAATTGGACAAAAGAGAAAAGCTCAAGAAATTGGACAAAGAGAATCTGAGTGATGAAAGAGCCAGTGGGCAAAGTTGTACATTGCCCAAGCGTTCTGAGGGTGAATTTAAAGATGAAAAGCCTAAGAGGTCAGTAGTCAAGGGCTCTTGGGTACATTTGTTTTCGACCTGTTTCTAGCTGCTAGTTTTACTGCTGCATTCTAGACTTGTACCTGAATCAAGATACTGAGTTTTATGAGGGGTATGGGGATGAGGAGGACAGGTTTCAAGTATTTTAGTATCTTAATCTGGTTGAATGACTTCTGGGTTTTTTTTTTCCAAATTGCTTTTCAAAATAGTAGTGTTTTTATTTTTAAATGCTGCTTTGAAAGTTCAATCTCATTGTAGTGGCCAAGGCAGGATCAGAGTGTTCCTGCCTTTGTGATTAGAAGAGCTTCAAGGATGCATTCTCAGATTTGTTTTTCATGCAGACCTGAAGATGAGAGTGGCAGAGAATACAGGGAGAGGGAGCGGGATTATGATCGAGACCAAGAGCGCATCCTGCGGGAGAGAGAGAGGCTGAAGCGGCAGGAAGAAGAGCGCCGCAGGCAGAAGGAGCGCTATGAGAAAGAGAAGGCTTTCAAGAGAAAGGAAGAAGAAATGAAGAAGGAGAAAGAAACACTTCGGGATAAAGGAAAGAAGCCTGAAAGTACAGAGCCAGTAGGCAGCTCAGAAAAAACTGAAAAGAAAGAAGAAGTGGTTAAGAGAGATCGCATAAGAAACAAGGTGCTGCATTTCATTAAACTTCTTTTCATGAGGATTTTCTTTGTCTTTTCCTGCAAGTATAAGGAGAGGGCTAGCTCATTGTTACAGAATTTTAGGGGAACTTTATCTGTACCTTTTATTAAAGTTTGCGTGTACTTTTCAACAGAGAAGGCAATGGCACCCTACTCCAGTACTCTTGCCTGGAAAATCCCATGGACGGAGGAGCCTGGTAGGCTGCAGTCCATGGGGTCACTATGAGTCAGATATGACTGAGCATCTTCATTTTCACTTTTCACTTTCATACATTGGAGAAGGAAATGGCAACCCACTCCAGTATTCTTGCCTGGAGAATCCCAGGGACAGGCACAGAGTCGGACACGACTGAAGCAATTTAGCAGCAGCAGCAGCAGTACTTTTCAAACATACACAAAAGTAGAGAGAACAGAGGAGTAGTAGGATGTACTTATCACCCAGCTTTGGCAATTATCACCTTATGACCAATCTTCTTTCTATTCTACCCCATCTTACTCCTATGGGATTATTTTCAAGCAAAACCTAGACAGATAATTTCTTCTTTAAATATGTCAGTATTAAGAGTAAAGACTTTTTTAAAAAAAAATTTGGTCACACTATGAGGCATATGGGATATGGGATCTTAGTTCCCCAACCGGGGATGAAACCCATGCCCTCTACAGTGGAAGTGTGGAGTCTTAACCATTGGATTGCCAGGGTTTTTTCTTAATAAAATAACCCTAATATTCTTTTTCTTAATAAAATAACCCTAATATTCTTTTTCTTAATAAAATAACCCTAATAGCATTTTAACACCAGACAGAAGAATTTCTGACAATAAGTCCTTAGCATCCTATCTACCCAGTATACAGATTTTCCCAATTGTCTCATTAACATCTCTTTTCATTAACATCTTTTTTTATAGGCCCTAAACAAGGTCCACAGTTGTATTTGCTTGAAATGTTCCTTTAAGTCTCTTTTAATCTAAATAATTCCTCCTCCTTTCGTTTTCTACCATTTCTTTGTTGCAGAAACCAGTTTGCCCTACAGAGCGTCTGATAGTCCAGAGGTGCTAATTACATCCCTGTGGTAAATTGAACATGTTCCTCTACCTTCTATGTTTCCTTGAAAACCAGTAGTCATATCTAGAGAGGGTCAGAAAGTTTTTTTCGTTCAAGGGCCAGATGATAAATATTTTCGGCTTTTGTGAGCCGTGTGGTCTCTGTCAAAACCAGTAAGCTTTGTAGGAAAGTAGGCATAAACAGAATGTAAAAGAATAAGCATGGCTG
The DNA here is from genome assembly GCA_006408695.1 of Aepyceros melampus. Taxonomy (NCBI): domain Eukaryota; kingdom Metazoa; phylum Chordata; class Mammalia; order Artiodactyla; family Bovidae; genus Aepyceros; species Aepyceros melampus. The sequence goes on from SJXQ01005831.1 coordinate 351,148, forward strand.
AGAGCCAGTCAGACTTTTTTCACAGAAAGAGGTGGGTGGCCCCCTCATCTAGAGGCCTTAATATATTCAGACTCAATTGTTGGCAAGAATACTTGATAGGTGGTGGTGTGCAGTTCCTGCTGCATCGTATCAGGAAGCATACAGTGTCTTGGTATCCGTTTATTGTGATGTTAAGATTGACCAATAATAATGGTACTATGGTTATGTGATAAGATGTTCTTGCTCTTAGGATACACAAGCTGAAATATTACCAATGAAGAATCATATGATCAATAATAATGGTATTATGGTTATGTGATAGGATGTCCTTGCTCTGAGGATACACAAGCTGATACACAAGCACTTATTCTCCAGTGGTTCTGCAAAAATAATAATGTATCTATATATGTGTGTGCCTGCATACACACTAGAGACAGCAAAGGCATATATGACAAAATGTTAATCATCATGAATCTAGGAGAAGGGTATTAGGTATTCATTGTACAAGTTTGGCAACATTTCTATAGATTTTAAATTTTTTGAGATAAAAAGTTGGAAAAATAGCTGATCAATTAGCTCAGGTATTGTAAGCCTGATCCATATATTATAAAATTTTTTATCAGCCTTTCTCGTAATGATGTTGTTTAGATTCATTATTTCATAGGGAGAGATTGGAAAATGTTGAGAGAGAGAGAGATATATATATATATATATATATAAATTCTGCCTTTCCTGTTGCATTTATATCTGAAATTCTTCCACAGAGAGTTGTTTTCCCTTATCAACTATTTGGTTAGCCTTGAAATTCAGTTCACACAGGAAAGGCAAAATTAGCACTTAATCCATTCCTTTATTTATAGTATTCAGAGTAATGAGTTGGTGTCTCAGCAACTTCTAGGGGCTATGAATGAGTTTTGTTCTGCTTAGTCTTTAAATAACTTGTGGATTTAGAAATACTTGGTGAGCTCCAACTTGTTATTATCACTTATTGCCCTTGTTGACATTTAACTTGTACCATCTTTGCACACTGGGAGCCCCATCATCCGTTTCTCTAAATACTATGTGGCAGTCTCATCTGTTTTAACGTTTCATCTTATTAAAACAGTGAAATGTTTTGCTGGAATTACTCACTTGAGAATAATGCTTTAAGTCTCTTTCATATGTCAGGGAGAAGGGACAGTGAAGGCTCATGTTGTCTTTTGTTGAGTTAGAAAAAAAAAGTCCTATACATTTAAGTTTTCCAGGGTCATATTGTGATAAACCAAACACATTTCTTGAACTGAGAGGTACCTGGTGATGATATTGAGGCCTATTTAGGAACCTGAGATCTAATGTGTTACCTAGAGAGTCTCAAGCTGGGTTGTCACCTTGTCAAATCTGAATTAAGAGAGAGTCATATTTGTGCTAAGTTACTAGTGTCTGAGCTCATAACTTCAGGGACTTTGCATTATTAAGAATTGGCATTCTTTATTATTGTTTTCACTCCTAAAATTTTCTTAGATGGTGATAATTTTAAAATTCATTTACTGATGGGGAGGAGAGATAGACAACAACCACGGTTTCTAAATAAAAACTATTCAAGTTGATTCAGTTCATCTTGAGATAGTAAAGAAAATTAGGCAGTAAACTTATCAAAATTTACTCTGGGCATATAAAATAATACTTGATAACTATTGCTTATAAATAGTTGTTTTTTATTTATAAAAATAAATAGTTATGAAATAGTTGTTTTTCTTTGTAGGTAGGGGAAAGGAAGCAGGCAGTTTGAAGCCAAACAACCATCGACACTTACTGTCATGTACGGTGCCCTCAAATTTTGATCTCCTGTGGGCTCTCACTGGTATATATTTTCCCCTGGACATACTTAGTGCAGTTTTGTAACATGAGCATTTCATTTTACTTTAGGATCGCCCGGCGATGCAGCTTTACCAGCCAGGAGCTCGAAGCCGAAATCGACTCTGTCCCCCTGATGACAGCACCAAGTCTGGAGATTCAGCCATAGAAAAAAAGCAGGAAAGTGGTATTAGCCATAGAAAAGAGGGAAGCGAGGAATGATAGGTCCAAATGACCTTAGGTGTCCTGACTGTCTAGGCAGCCAAAGAGCACGAATTAAGCAATCCAGAAGTGCCTTCAGGGCAAAGGAATAGAGAGAGAGAGAAAGGGGATCGCTGTGCTGGTGGGGTACACTGCAGAGGAGTATGTTTTGCGTTAAAGCAGGAACCCGATTGCAGGTTCAGATTGGAAGTACAATTTTCATTTTTTATGCAGTTCCTACAAATTTAAAGTGTCAGACAAAGCTGAGGGGGAGAGGACACGCATTGCAGTTTGCAGGCAAGAAATATCATGAGAGGACTTATTTAGGTATGACACGAGAAGAAGATAGAAGAACTGGCTTTAAAATCAAAAGGTTTTGTTAATCCTGGATTGAATTTTCTTAAATTTCAATGGAGCAGAGTCACTGTGAAGTCTCGTTCAGATCTAGTTATAGTCATTGTTGGTGATAACTGTTGACTTTGTGTAGTGTAGAAGCAAGAAGCATGTAATTGTAATAGAAGTACAGTGAAGGATATAACACATTTTCACTTATGCAGAAATTTAAATAGTCATGTCATGTCAATATCTTATGTCCTAAAGTTTTAGGATTAGTTTGGGAACAGCTACCCAGTCCAGTATTCTGGCCTGGAGAATTCCATGGACTGTGTAGTCCATGGGCTTGCAAAGAGTCGGACACAACTCAGCAACTTCCACTTTCAGTTTAGTTCTTTGTTTGCTTACGTGAGATTAGTGTAAAAAAATTTTTTTAAACATCTCCTTTTGCCTTTAGCAATTTTTATATTTGTAAAGTTTAACCCTTAGTTGGTTCTTGACAATCCAGTCTTTGTTGGACTTCAGTCTCATGAGCTGAATGCCTACCCTCTCCAAGAAGGAAACTGCACCAATATTTGTTCCTGTTAAATAGCAACTTAGCTTGTTTTGCATTGATGTCAATAAATATCAACATCACTCAAGTATGAAGCTAAGTGTGTTTATTAACTTTACCAAATAGCTATTACTTTTGAGAAATTAAACTTTTGATACTTACCTTTTGGGAATTTTGGAAGTGGATGAATGATATTTGTTTCTGCCTTCACTACACCATGCTTTTATTTTACCCACAAAGAAGACCAAATCATGGTTCACCACTATTGTTCCATAAGAACCAGAATTTGTCTGGACGACATTCTTGAGCTGCTGCTTCATTTCCATCTTGCCAGCTTCTCCTACTATGGCGTCAGTTTGCCTTTACTTAATAAGTCACTGCTTTATGTTTACTCAGCTTTTAGAAACCAGAATCCCAAAAGGCAGGTAAAGAGGAAGAGGCATTGAAGGTGATTGAAAGAGAATGCTCCTCAGCTGACACAAAGGAAGGGGAATTTTCAAAGAGAAGAATGTCTGGCAGTGTCCCATGCCACAGGGAGAGGAGATTAAGGAAGACAAGAAACATGCAGTGTTCACTAGATTTGGCAGTATTGAAGCATGTGTGAACTGGTGAGAAAGAAACCATGTTATAGTGAGGGGTAAGTAGCAGGTGGGAAGTGGAGATGGGGGCAGATGGAAGTACGGGTCTTGGAGCTCAGAGGAGAGATTTGCACTGTAGATACCAGTTTGGAATTCATCTATTTTTAGGTCATCATTGAAGCCATGGGCCTGGATTTAATCACTTAGAGGGAAAGAGTAGGGGAAAAACAGAAATAGACCTAGAGCCCAGCCTTAAAGAACTCTTAAGGATGCTAAACAGGTAAGGGAATGTATCTATAAAGACAGAAAAGGAGTAGCCAGAAAGTAGGTGAAAAACCATAAGACTAGTATTACCTAACCAAAGAGAAAAGAATGAAGAAGGAAAGGGGAGTGGCCATCAGGGTTAGATGCTGCTGAAGGTCAGTGTGATGCCTGAAAAAAGGCCATGGAATTCAATGACTTAACAAATCACTGATGACCTGGAATGATAAGGAATGAAAGCCAGACTGCCCTGAAAATGGAAACAGCATAGACAGCTCTTCAGAGAAATCGAAAAAAATGGTGATAAAGGGTATTGGGGAAGGATTTTTTTTTTTAATATGACAAATACTAAAGCATTTTTAGAAGCCCAGAGGAACGATCTGAGAAGAGATGAATACCCAGGGAAAGAGAACCAATAATGTAGGTTTCCTGAGAAGGCAGGTGAAAAGGGAGCCTCTTGACAGCCAAGGTTGTTGACAGTAGAGGAGTTGGCCTTCAGAGGAGCATCGCCCCAAAACTATCAGTCATGAGTTGGCATCACTTGCCTCTGTACCCAGCCTGGGGCCTGTTGCCAGCCCTTAGGGCTGTTTTTGTGTCACTACCTCCCTCTTCTGTTCTGCTGGCCTTGCCAGTCCAACTCGTTAAACCATACTTACCTATCCCCTGTTAAATTTCCATCCATTGATGTACTCACTTCAACAAACATTTACTAGTCTCTGTGTGCTAAGCCCTGGGATTCAAAGACTCAAACAAGCCCTTGTCCTTGAGGAACCATCGGCCAGTGGTGTCAAGAGACAACCAGAAATAACCAGAGCACAGTGCACCATGTGAGAAGGGCTGTGGTGACAGCCTGGAGTGGGGATCTGCCCCTAGGCTGCCAAGTGTTGCTGAAGAAAATCCCTAAACCAGACCAACTGCTGAGACTACAGGAGGGCCCTCCCTCCTGCGAAGCAACTGATTGCATTTTTGCCGCCTTCAGGTACAGGTTTGATTTCTTTGGAAATAAAGACAGGATGGAGACAGTTCAGACACTGGATATCTGAATAATCATCTAGCACCTCCTGTGTGTTGGCACTAAGGCCATAGTTGTGAATAAGGTCCCTGCCCTTCTGATGCTAACAGCCTTGCAGAGTTTGCTGCTCTAGTGGAGAGAAATGATGCTAAGGGAAAATAGGCGGAAAAGTTCAAGGAGTGAGGGTAGTGAGAATAGGTACCTACAGGGCAGTGAAAAGGGGCTGGCCTATACATTCATGAGGCTTTCATGCCTTCAAAATCAGGAACTATATCCCTTTGCCCAGCAGGCATATACAGAGTAGTCCTGAGGCAGTTATTTAACTGATTATAAATTAAGATCTAACTTGACCTTATCTTTAGTTCCATAGGAGATTAATTAGAGTTTTGTGGCCTTTTCTGGGTATATAGAAGCTCAGTGTTACATGTTTTTATGGGGCAGTCCAGAATTTACTATCTCTGGGACTGTCCTCTACACGATAACAATGTATTATGACCATTTATATCCTTACAAAGGAAGCAGGGAGCAGATAAGCTGACATTTGGTGAATTCTTGGAAAGTGTATACTGACAATATGTAGGATCAGCCATCCTTCGAAATCTCACAGAGTTCATTCATCTACCGCATAGTGATTTCAGCTTCTACTATGGAGACATGGGTAAATACATAACAGTTCATTGCTACTGTGGTACCTGATGTATTATCCACATTTCCAGACTTTAAGACTCTCCTCCACATCTCCAGCCCTGACTAATCCATCCCCTGGACATCACCAAAAGACCTCAAGTATCTCTGGCCGCAAACTGAACTCGGGTTCCTCCCATCCAGTTTTGCAGAGGATGTGAACCACCTACTCACTCAGCACTGAGGATCAGGTCTGACTCCATCCTCACTCCCCATGGCCATTCAATCATTCTGCCCATTCATCCCCCTCCTCTCCAGCCCTTCATAGCCCAGGTTCAGGCTGCCATCATTCATGGCATTCACCATTTTCTGAGCACACACCATATGCCATTCATGTTCTAGATTCTGGAATTACGTCAGTGAACAAAACAGACAAACTTCCTGCCTTCATGGTGCTTACATTAAAGTGGAGAGAGAAAATAAGCAAACTACTTATGGCTAGAAAGTGACAGGCACTTAGGGGGAAAAATAAATCAGGGGAAAAGGAGTATGATGGTCGTGGTGGGGGCTGAAAGACTTCCATGAGAAGATGACTTTTGAATAAAGAGAAGGAAATGAGATAAAGAAAAACCAGAAAAAAAGATTCTGAATGAGCAGTCAGTAAGACAGAAAACCAAGCCAAATGTGCTGTCCTGGAAGTTAAGTAAATAAAGCATTCTAAGTAGAGGTCAGCTAAGACAAATGTTGACAGGTCAGATCAGATCAGAGAAATGAGTATTTCACAACACAAGGGTCACTGATAATCTTAGGACAATTTCAGCTTGAGTGCTAGGTGAAAACTTAATTGGAGTGGGCTCCTGAGAGGATGGGTACCCACTGCTGCTGCATCGCTTCAGTCGTGTCCGACTCTGTGCGACCCCAGAGACAGCAGCCCCCCAGGCTCCCCCGTCCCTGGGATTCTCCAGGCAAGAACACTGGAGTGGGTTGCCATTTCCTTCTCCAATGCATGAAAGTGAAAAGTGAAAGTGAAGTCGCTCAGTCATGTCTGACTCTTAGTGACCCCATGGACTGCAGCCTACCAGGCTCCTTCCTCCGCCCATGGGATTTTCCAGGCAAGAGTACTGGAGTGGGGTGCCATTGCCTTCTCCCAGGTACCCACTAGGATGGCTATAATTTTTTTAATAGAAAATAACAAGCATTTGGGAGGTTGTAGAAAAATTTGAAATATTATGCAGTGTTACAGGGAATGTAAAATGGTACAGCCATTGTGGAAAATACCCCACTAGTTATTCAAAATGTTAAACAGTTACCATATGACCCAGCAATTCCACTCCTAGATATATATCCAAAATAACTGAAAACACGTAGTCAAACATACTGGCTTCCCCGGTGGCTCAGTGGTAAAGAATCCTCTGGCCAATGCAGGAGATTCGGTTTGATCCCTGGGCTGGGAATATGGCAACCCACTCCAATATTCCTGCCTGGGAAATCCCATGGACAGAGGAACCTGGAGGACTACAGTCCATGGGATAGCAAAAACAGTTGGACACAACTTAGCAACTAAACAACTCAAACATAATTGCAACCAGTATTTATAGCACTATTCATAATAGCCCCAAACACAGAAGCAACCCTACTATCCATCAACTGGATAAACAAAATGATATGTCCACACAGTGGAATATTATTTAGCTGTAGAAGGAAAGAAGTACTGACACATACCACAATATGAAAGAACCCTGAAAAATTACATTATGTAAAAGAAGCCAGACACAAATGGTCACATAATGTATGTGTCCATTTATATGAAATGTCAAGAATATGCAAATCCATAAAAACAGAACGTGGTTGCCCAGGCCTGGGAGGAGAAGGGGACTGGAGAGTGACTGCTAATGGGCACAGGTTTCTTCTTGGAGTAATCAAAATGTTCTGGGCCTAGATACCGGTGATGGTTGTGCACATACTAAAACCCACTGAATTATACACTTTAAAATGGTGATGTTTATGGTATATGAACTATAGCTCAAAAAAAAGGATGGGGTGAGTAATTGAAAAGTACACATAGAGTGATAGTAAGTCAGAAAGAAAAACACCAATACAGTATATGAACACATATATATGGAATTTAGAAAGATGGCAACGATAACGCTGTATGCGAGACAGCAAAAGAGACACAGATGTATAGAACAGTCTTTTGGACTCTGTGGGAGAGGGAGAGGGTGGGATGATTTGGGAGAATGGCATTGAAACATGTATAATATCATACATGAAACGAATCGCCAGTCCAGGTTAGATGTATGATACTGGAGGCTTGGGGCTGGTGCACTGAGACGACCCAGAGGGATGGTACGGGGAGGGAGGAGGGAGGGGGTTCAGAATGGGGAACACGTGTATACCTGTGGTGGATTCATGTTGATGTATGGCAAAACCAATACAATATTGTAAAGCAATTAACCTCCAATTAAAATAAATAAATTTATCTTCAAATAAATAAATAAAGTAAAGACCAGGTTTTTTAGTGGATTTTTAAGATGGGAGAAACGACCATGTATTTATCTGTGCATCCATGGGAACAATGCAGGGAAAAGCAGGGACAGAAAGGGAGAACAGCCAGAGGCAGGTTTCTGAATGGGTAACAGGAGTTAGGGTCCATTGTAGGAACAGGACAAAGGTAGAGAGCATTGGAGTGCAGTGTTGGTAGCTGGCATATGGTAGGTGAGTTGTGGAGTTCTCTTGTGATTGCTGAGGTTTTCTCAATGATTCGGAAGCAAGGCTGTCGCTGAGAGTGAGAAGGAAGGAAGCAGGGCTGAGACAGCCATCCAGGCCAACAGTGGGCACACTGTGGACCAAGCCTGGTCACTGCCTATTTGTATACAGCCTGCAAGCTAAGAATGGCTTTTGTATTTATGTTGTTATTTTTCAGTCACTCAGTCGTGTCCAGTTCTTTGTGACCCCATGGACTGCAGCACACCAGACATCCCTGTCATTCACCATCTCCCAGAGCTTGCTCAGACACATGTCCATTGAGTCGGTGATGCCATCCAACCATCTTATTCTCTGTCGTCCCCTTCTGCCTTCAATCTTTCCAAGCATCAGGGTCTTTCCCAATGAAGTCGGCTCTTCGCATCAGGTGGCCAAAGTGTTCGGGCTTAGCTTCAGCCTCAGTCCTTTCAATGAATATTCAGGACTGATTTCCTTTAGAATTGACTGGTTTGTATTTATAACTAATGGGAAAAAAATAAAGAGAATAATATTTTGTGATATAAAAGAATTCTATGAAGTTAAAATTTTAGTCCCTGTAACTAAAATTTTATTGGAAACTGATCGCACTGATTAGTTTATGTACAGTAGCTACAGAAGCAGAGTTGACTAGCTGTAATAAACATCGTATGTCACCTGAAAAGCCCAAAATATTTGCTATCAGAAACAGTGTGCCAGCCCCCTGATCAAGGCCCTTTCTGGGACCAGGGGTCACCTGGGAAGCTGTCAGAAATGCAGACTCAGAACCTCTCATCTTGGACTTCCCTGGTGGTTCAGCGTATAAGAATCCGCCTGCCAATGCAGGGGACACTGGTTCAATTCCTGATCTGGGAAAATTCCATATGCAATGGAGCAACTAAGCCTGTGTCCACAACTACCAAAGCCTGCATGTCTAGAGCCTGTGCTCCACAACAAGAGAGGATACTGTGATGAAAAGCCTGCACACTGCAACTAGAGAGTAGCCCCCGCTCACTGCAACTAGACAAAGCCCAAGTGCAGAAACGAGGACCCAGCTTAACCAAAAGAAAAAAAAGAGAGAACCTGTCGTCCATGTCCAACAAATTTCCCAGGTGACTCGTGTGCATGCTGAATCTTGAAGAGCACTGCTCTAAGAGGACCAGAGGGTGGCTACACTGGGGGAGTACAGAGCTGCAGGGCAGCACTGAGAGCCCACTGGAAGCCAGTGTTTGTGAACCTCAAGGGAGGCCTGTCAATCTTCTTCAGCCTCATTCAGCTGCCAGAGGCACAGGCTGTCGAGGAGGTGAACTGGATTTACCAGGGTTATGGTTTCTCCAAGCAAGTACAAAAAAGGGCAGGGTGTGGACCACTGAGTGGCTGATACAATTTAAGTGAAATAAGGAGGGAAGAGGAAACATGGCGGGGCAGCGGAGGGAATAGAGAAAGGGTGTAGGTTCAATGGCTGGGTGGTCCTGGTGAGGTGGGAACATCGTCAGTACTGGGGTCCTACAGAAAGTTAGCTGCAAGGAGAGCACAGAGTGGGATCGTTGTAAGGTTGAAGGCAGGCCAAAGGAACAAGAGGCTACAAGTGGATGCTGAATTCACCCGAAATCATGACAGGAACAGTGCTAGAGAGAGCAGCAGTGAGCCAGGAGTTAAGTCTGCAAGGAATGGGTGGGAGAAGCTGGGAGACACTGCAATGAAAGAGCGCACTGTTGTGCTGGGACTTGCAGCAGCAGCCCCTGTGGGTCTCCTTGTTTCCATTCTTTTTGAAGCTTTACTCTGAGGAACCCTCTTGGCTAGGCAGAAGTGCTTTAGGGGTTCCTCAAACAAGAAGTGTCCAGGCCAAACACTGAAGCTGTCCACTGCCCTGAGGAGCCTGTTCTGTTTTGTCTGTCTGAGGTTTTGAGTTCATTTGGTCATTCATTCGGAAAGGCAATGGTACCCCACTCCAGTACTCTTGCCTGGAAAATCCCATGGACGGAGGAGCCTGGTGGGCTGCAGTCCATGGGGTCGCCAAGAGTTGGACACGACTGAGTGACTTCACTTTCACTTTCATGCATTGGAGAAGGAAATGGCAACCCACTCCAGTGTTCTTGCCTGGAGAATCCCAAGGACGGGGGAGCCTGGTGGGCTGCTGTCTCTGGGGTCGCACAGAGTCGGACATGACTGAAGCGACTTAGCAGCAGTAGCAGCAGCAGTCAGTCATTAAGCTTCCCTTGTAGCTCAGTTGGTAAAGAATCTGCCTGCAATGCAGGAGACCTGGGTTCAATTCCAGGGTCAGGAAGATCCCCTGGAGAATGAAATGGCAACCCACTCCAGTATTCTTGCCTGGAGAAACCCATGGACAGAGGAACCTGGCGGACTACAGTCCATGGCGTCACAAGAGTCAGACACAACTTAGCGACTAAACCACCAAACCAAGGTCATTCATTCATCAAATATTTACTGAGCACCTACCATGTGTGAGACACTATTCTAGGCTTGGGGAAGACAGCAGTGAACAAAATACATAATCTATGACCTCATGAAATTTACTTTCTAGGGAGGGAGTTAGGCAATAAAGAAAGAAAAAAAGGACTTCCCTGGTGGTCCAGTAGCTAAGACTCCATGCTCCCAATGCAGGGCACTCGGTTTCGATCCCTGATCTGGGAACTAGATCCCACATGCTGCAATGAAGATCTAGAATACTGCAACAAAAAGAATCCACGTGCTTAGTCAACTAAGACCCAGTGCATCCAAATAAATAAATAAAAATAATAAATATTAAAAATATTCATTTGGCTGCATTGGGTCTTAGTTGTGGCACATGGGCATGCAGGGCTTAGCTACTCTGCACCATATGGGATCCTAGTTACCCAACCAGGGATTGAACCTACATCCCCTGCATGGGAAGGTGGATTCTTAACCACTTAACCACCAGGGAAACCCCAAAAAAAAAAAAAAAAAAAAAACTCAAGTCCAATACAGGGGATCGAGTTACATTTCATCTATAATAGTTTTATCTTTGGATCCAAGTAAAAGTATCTTTATGTTGAAATATAACACCCATACAGAAAAGCACACAAACCCAAAGTGTTCAGCTAGATGAACAAAGGGAACACACCCATAGAACTAGCACCCAGATCACGAAATAGAATGTGACCAGCATCTCCTCCCCCAACAAGGACAACCACTATGCTGACTTCTAAAGGCACAGATCAGTCTTGCCCGGTTTTGGTTTTTTGACAAATATGGAATCATACAGTAATATGTTTCTGTGTCTGGCTTCCTTTGTTCCACATTAGTGGATGTTTGTGAGATCCATCCATGCCACTGTGGGTAACTGTAGTTTGTTTATTCTCATTGCTGTATAGGAGCGGTTCACAAACATTTTAGTCTTTAGGACCCCTTTACAGTTAAAAATTATTAAGTGGGAAGATTTTTGTTATGGTTGTGGACTCTCCACCTCTGCCGGATCGGGAAGCTGGGGACGCGCCCTCAGATGCCGCGACTGGTCCCTAACTGCAGCCCCTCTGCTGCTCATGATAGATTCCTGTGGCCTTTTAAATGATTGAATAATGATAAAAATGAATCAAAAGTGACTTCTCTACTGAAGCAGAAGATTCTTATTACCTTCCAATAACTCAATTTAGTCTTCGGGAACGGGCAGAAGGAGTGAAGTACAGAAAACTGAAGAGAAGAAAACCTCACTTTGGAACTTTCTCCATGACTATTCTTAAACCCTGCCTTTCTACTTGTTTTAATTTTGCTGTAAATTTATAAATAGTGAGGACTAAAGAAATAGAAAAAACATTTGGGACCAAGAAATTTGCCTTGAAAGCTGCTATTCTTGGAGGGAAAAGCATATCAAGTTCCTATCTTTTTTCTTTTTAACAAGGTTTCTCATGTTCTTAGATTTTGAAGGATAGGACATATAAACTCATACCTGCAGACTATTTTTACAGCTGTGTAAGAATAATGAGATTTGTAAATTAAGGGCTTTGTAATGTTGATGTTTTGCCACTAGAGTTGACTACTCAGAAAATCTTTTATAGCTCTTCAATGTTTCATTTTTGATCTATCACTTCAATGACATTATTTGACCAAACAGAAGTCATTCTGTCTTTTTAAGCTATGACCTTGTTGTGAACAGTATCTGCATTTACTGTGCAAATGTCCATGTATTATCTGTTTAAGCAAGATCATAGTGCCATCACTCAAGGAAGTTGAATGAGGTGAACATTGATATAGCTCTTTCCCCTTCCCCCCATTTTTTAAATGTAACAAATATTTTTATGTTTCCCTTCCCTTTTCCCTTTCCCCTTCCCCTTTGGGAAATGTGTCAGGAACTATATAGTTTAAGACGAGCAATTGAGGGGACTGAGAGATTGATCCACAAAGAACCTGGCTTCTTTGTGCATCGTAAGGCATTCTGCTGGCCAGCCTAATTAAGTACCCTTTTAACAAGAGAACCTCATGAAAATCCAGCTGGCAACTCAAGAAGTTCAGGAAGCAAGACCACAGAGGTTATACTCTGGGATCCTGGTCATGAGCTTGGATGCCTCACCTTGTTGAAAAGAGACACTGGACCTAAATGGTGCAGCATGACTTTGTTCCTGCTTGGCTAAATTTCTCAACACCACAGTCAGCTAAGTCACCTACAGTGACTTTCAAAAAACACGGAGAGCACCTACCCCAAGGAAATGGTAGATTTGGAGTAAGCCGTTGTAGACATAATTCTTCTGATGGCTTTTTCAACAATGGATCTTTTCAAATGACAGGAGGTTCTTGGGCACCAGCTCTCCCTGTTCTGCCATGATTCTGTGGACTCTGGTGTCTCTACGGGAGCATACGCTGGAATCATAGGGAACCTATCTGGTTGGCATGGCTCTTCATGAGGTCATGATGGCATGAGCCAGCATAGTAGGGGTGGCACAGGAAACCATTGCCACTGGAATGGCAGCTTCCACTCCCAGAAAGGCTGTGCCTTTCAGGAAAAGCCACCTGCAGATATTAGGGAAGAGAAGAAAGAAGGTGGAAAAGTTTCAGTTTGAAGAGGAAGACTTTCCTTCTTTGAATCCAGAAGCTGGCAAACAGAATCAGCCATGCAGACCTATTGGGATCCTTTCTGGAGTGTGGGAAAACCCACCTCGTGCCAAGCAGCCCTCCAAAATGCTAGTCATCAAAAAACTTTCCAGAGAGGATCCTGCTGCTGCCTTCTCTGCTGCAGTCACCTCACCAGGATCTCACCATGCAAATGGAAACAAATCATCAACCATGGTTCCAAGTGTCTATAAGAACCTGGTTCCTAACCTGTACCACCTCCATCCAAGGCCAGTGCATGGAAAGCTAACAGAATAGAACACAAATCAGGATCCCTTTCCTCTAGCTGAGAGTCTGTTTTTACCAGTCCAATCTCTGTTACCAAACCAGGAGTACTGGCTGGTGGTGTAGTTTTAGCCTCTCCCAAAGAGAGCCCTGCCAGCACCACTCCTCTGATTGAGATCAGCACCTCTTGTCTGACCAAGTTGACCCACAGAATTACTGACAGGAAGAGCGAGTTCCTGAAGACTCTGAAGGATGACCAGAATGGAGACTTCTCAGAGAGCAGAGAGTGTGAGAAGTTGGAAGAGTCAGAGGACAACAGCACACCTGAACGAAAGGAAAATGAGAGGAAGGCTGTCATCAGAATGGTCTCGCTCTCCCTGTAGAAGAGGAAGGGAAGGCCCCCTCTCACTCTTTGGAAGCAGAGCTCAGGTTACTGAAAGCAATGCGATGGCAGGAGTATCCTGAAAATGATGAGAATTGCCTTCCCTGCACAGAGGATGAGCTCAGAAAGTTCCACATGAAGACAGAGCAGCTGAGAAGAAATGGTTTTGGAAAGAATGGCTTCTTGCAGAGTCGAAGTTCCAAGCTATTCTCCCTTAGGAGAAGCACTTGCAGAGCAGAGTTTGAGGACTCGGCCAAGGAGACAAGTAGCAGTGAGACATCTGATGACGATGCCTGGAAGTAGGCATATAAATGCTCACAGTTAAATCTGACCCAGTAAACTCAGCTTGTGTGTTTAGGGATTACACAGAAGAAATCGTTCTTTTCCTTTTCCTATGTTATTATTGAATACTTCACGCACAAGGGAAATAATCATATCCCAAAGAGAGAGTGAGCAATTGGCTTCTTCAGCTTTTGTTGTTGTTCTTCCCTGTTATCTTCTTAATAGAGAGAACTTTGTGTGGTGGGAAGAACTTTTAAAACACACACACACATACACAAAGTATATATGGGGCAATGCACAGGTGGGAGCTGGCAGTCCTGAGTGAGGAGGAGACACTGGTCTCAGCAACAGCTTCTACTACCAGCCCTTGGGGCACTCACTCCGGTGTTCAAGCAATCACTGTTAATGGCAAAGTGACTACTGAAGTTATAACTGTATTAAATAAATGCTAATAATTTGGATATTTTATTTTATTTCTGGCTGCTGGGGTCACGTTAGCCCTTAACCAAGCATATGTGGTTTTCTTCCCTTTCTGGGTACAGCTATAAAATATTTGGATATAGGAAATACTGTGTTGTTCTTGCAGCCTTGATATTCAGGGTGGTTTGTAAAATATAAATTTTTGTGAGATTTCAAAGATTAAGATTATTTTGATAACATTATTTACAGACTTAAAAGATGTGGTTATCACAAGTCTGTTGAGGGGGAAAACTACTGCATAAAATAACTAACTTGGAATAAATATTTTGCATCAGTTTGGATTGTCTTGTGTAAGAAGTATATTTACTTTAAAATTATATGAGTGGATTTAGAGGCCTGAGGAAAATCCGAATTCAGGCACACTCGTTTCTCCTTTTAGCAGATGCATTTTTGATGCAGAAAAACATGTGCAATAAACTACCAGTAATAAAACCAGAAAAAAAATTATTAAGGACTCCAAAGGGCCTTTAGGGCTTCCCTGGTGACTCAGATGGTAAAGAATCTGCCTGCCAATTCAGGAGACCCAGGTTTGATCCCTGGATGGAGAAGATCCCCTGGAGAAGGAAATGACAACCCACTCCAGTATTCTTGCCTGGAGAATTCCATGTACAGAAGAGCCTGGCGGGCTAGAGTCCATGGGGTCGCAAAGAATCAGACATGACTGAGAGACTAACACTTTCACAAAGGGCCTTCGTGTGGATTATTTCTATCAACTGAACTGAACTGAACCGAACCGAGTCTCTGAAACCCCACAGTACGCCTGTGAGACGACAAGAGTAAAAGAAGCAGATGACTTCTTTGTATTATTATAAAAATACTTTGATCCTGCAGGCCCTTTGAAAGGGGTCTTGAGGATCTCCCAGAGTTCCCTGGATCACACTTTGAAACTGCTGCTGTACAATAGCCCTTGGTAAATATATCACACTTTACATGTTCAGTTGAAGATAGATAGTTTCCTGTTTGGGGCTGTTAGAAATAATTTTGCTATAAACAATTTAGTACATGCCTTTTTTTCAAATTTATATATATATATATGTATATTTACTTTTTAAAGCCACACTCCATGACATGTGGAACCTTAGTTCCCTAACCAGGGATTAAACCTGTGCCCCCTGCATTGGGAGCACAGAGTCTTAACCACTGGACCACCAGGAAAGTCCCAGTATATACTTCTTGATGCATATTTGTTCACCTTTCTGTTGGAGAAACATCTAGGAGAGGAAATGTACGGCCATATAGAATGTAAGTGGAACCATGGAAAATATTTACATGATTAAAAAAACAAAATTAAATTCACAAAAACAAATTCTCTCTTCATCCATCTTTTTTCTCTCCTAACTTGGGAAAGGACTGTTGTCCTTTTCAAGGCAAATTTCTTTCCTGATGCTCTTCAGCCTGCCCACTGTGTCCGCTGAGACCCCCACACTATTAAACCTGGGTTTCCCTGCATCTTTAATGTCTCTCCTTCCTGCCTTCCTCTCCACGATCTACCAGAAACCACCAACTCCTTTTTATTTTTTGGCCACACTGTGCAGCATGGGGGATCCCAGTTCCCCAACCAGGGATTGAACCCATGCTCCCTGCATTGGAAGTGCAGAGTCTTTACCATTGGACTTCCAAGGAAGAAGTCCAAGAGAGTATTTAAAGTCATGATATTGGGTGAGGTCACCAAAGGAGAGAGTGTATATAGAAAAGAGAAGAAGTCCAAATCTGAACCTCAGGGCTCTACAATGTTTAAAAAAAGAGAGAGAGAGAGATAAGGAAGTGAGATAAGGAAGAATCAGCAAAAGAAATTCAGAAAGGGTGGCATGCAAGGTAGAAGGAAAACCAGGCAGAACAAGTGCCCTATGAAGCTGTAAGAATTAAAAGAATGATTTATATAAGCTCTTAGCAGTGTCAGTCACACCTAAACCTGAGGAAATGGTAGCTATGATGATGATGATGACAATGAAAATTCATCTATTAAAGGCTTATCTGTTGCTCCTTCTGGCCACCAAAAATAAAATACTGGCTCTTAAATAAATAATAAAAATCCAAGGTAAATTTGGATGAGGGTCTTGAACCTAAACACTAGTGGGATTAAAGTAACTAAACTTTTGCTGTTAAAAATCCTTACCTAAATCTATTACTGTAAAAATGCTTTAAGTGATTGAAAAGATAGAGGTCTTTGTTTTTAAATGTGGAGAAGAAAAAGAAGCGACTGCCAAGAAAGAACTGTAGTTTAGTCGCTAACACGACTCCGTGAGACCCCAGGGACTGCAGTCTGCCAGGCTCCTCTGTCCATGGGATTTTCCAGGCAAGGATACTGGAGTGGTTTGTCATTTCCTTCTCCAAGGGATCTTCCCCACGCAGGGATCCAACTCTCATCTCCTGCATTGGCAGGCGTGTTCTTTGCCACTTAACCACCAGGGTAGCCCCGCAGAGAAGCAGGTGTGGGTGCAAATCCCACCGGCCCTCCCTGGTTGGGCGTTCCCCGCCCCCGCCCCCGCCCCTTCGCGTGCTCCCTCCCTAGCCGAGGACCGAAGTCCCTTGCGCTGGAACAGGACGTCTCCCCCGCCCTCTTTGGAGATAGCCCCGCCCCCTTGCTCCTCCCGCCTTCGGAAGGATTTCTGCCTTGGCATTTATCATGGACCGTCTGCCTCACCCATGACAACAAGGTGCCCCTGGCATACTAACAGGCTCCAGAGGAACCCAGTTACGGAACTGAAGCAAAGCAAATTCCATTTCACACGAACAAGCGCTGTTTCCCACGGTCTAACGGGAGCGTGGGCAGAGAGGGACGGCCAGAGAACGCTGGTTGGCGCACAGCGTGTCCTCCCTAAGCCCTGCCCCCGGCGGCGCCTTCTAAACACGTCCTTCCGCTCACTTCCTCCTCTTTTCTCTTCTCCGCCATCCTAGGTGTGGTTGAGTTCTTTTCTCGCCATGGTAGTCCATCCGTTGCCATCGGTTCTGGGGTGGCTTTCCGAAACCTGAGATCTCTGCTAGCTCCCCGGCGCCGCAGGCTGCGTCGAGGTGCGGGGTCCTTTTTAAGGCCTTTTCCAGGGGAGATGGGAATTTGGCCTCGGCTCCAGACCGAGAGCCTGGCGGGAAGCGAGCGAGCTAGCACCTAGGGAAGGGCGGGCTGTGCCGGCCCCGCAAGGTCCGAGAGGGCGCTCTCTATTACAGGCCGCTACTCAGGCGGGCGGGGATTCCCGTTTTTCCCAGAGCGAACTGTGTTTCTGGGGCAAGAAGTCGAGGGGGCATCCCAGAAACTGTGGCCCGACTTCAGGGTGTTGTCAGTGACACGCGGGATGTTTCGGTCATCGAAAAGGGAATGTGGACTGCTGGTTTTCGAAGGCTTATTAACTTGGAGGCCAGAATCCTTCCACTTGATGAGATTATAGGATTTTTTAGCCCTTTGTTCGGGAACTTGAACGTTACTCCGTTTAAACCCAAGGGACAAGGGGTGATGTAGTGTGAATCTGTGTGTCATTCGGGCGTTCTTGGTAAAATGCTAACTGCGTGCGGATTTTTCCTGTGGGAAAAACTGGGTTTTTCCTGTGATAGTACCCTGGAAAATTTTAACTGTGTATATGCTTTTAGGTGTGGAGAGGATCGGTATCTAATGTTAATACGGTTTTATTAACAGAAATTTACAGTTGCTGCTATGAGCTGAGAGAGAGGAGTGTAGTCTTTTCCTTTGTAATAACGCCTGTTATGCAAGGGTGCGTTGGGCCACATCGGTCAGACTTTAAACCAGCACTCAGGCCATTTCTCTGGACTCTACTGCGCACCGGGGAGGGAGGTGTTTGGGTTTGGATTAGATGACCCATGGAGAAGGAAATGGCAACCCACTCCAGTATCCTTGCCTGGAAAATCTCATGGACAGAGGAGCCTGGTGGGCTGCAGCCCATGGCGTCACAAAGAGTCGGACACGACTGAGCGACTGACACTAACTAGATGACCCAAGTCTTTATGAAAGCCAAAAAACAGCGGGAACTTGGGAAAGTGATATTTTAAGTAGAGTTAGATTTAATACCAAGATGGTCGGTGAGCTGGAACAGATCTGCCAAATGTCAAGGACTTTGTGTAAGGTGTTTTTTTTCTCTCTCTTTTTTGAATGCACCGCATGGCTTGCAGGAATCTCCGTTCCCGACCGGGGAACGAAGCTGGCCCCCTGCAGTGTAAACACAGATTCCCTAACCACTGGCCCACCAGGGGATTCCCTGGTGTACAAAACAGTGCGCTGAAGCTGCTTGACTTGCAAGTTGTTCGTGGAAACCATGTGCTCTAGTCCCAGTCTTCAGTGATTGTGGTCCTCTCAGTCCTAGGGTGGCAGCAGGGAAGACTAGATCACACTCTAGCCTTGTATCTGCCTCGGGAGAAGTGAGGAACAAAGCAAGGGGCAGTGATGGGTTTAGCATTGAGAGGGTTTGGGGCATATGTTAAGCATTTGAGTATTTGTTGGATTTAGAGAGTTCCTAACTTTTGAATAAGTTCTGGTATTGCTGTTAAATTGATTGCATTTCCTTCCCAGTCTTCTCACAAGACTTTCAGGATCAAGCGATTCCTGGCCAAGAAACAAAAGCAGAATCGTCCCATTCCTCAATGGATTCGAATGAAAACTGGCAATAAAATCAGGTAAGAACACACTCCCCCACCCATGTGCTTTGTTAAATTTAGGATTACTTTGGGTGCACAGTTGAAAGTTATGTGCAGTTTAATTAATCTTGTGCCACCGTTCTGAAATTCTTTTATTTCCTGGTTGCTTTCCCTCTGAGCCAGAACATAAGGTGGCTCTCTCATTACACATCCCAGTGGGGAGACCAGGAACTTTATTTTTTCTGAAGATTGAAAGACTTGCTTTCCCCGCAGAATTGAGCTGATGGTTTTAGGAGAAAGACATTACTAGAATTTCTCCAAAGGACCTCTGAGGTCATCTAGGTTAACTCTAGACAAAGCTGGATCTAAGACTCCTGCATGCCTTTCAACCAAGTATTTTCAGAGCATTTTTAAGCTGACACTGTAGGTTGGGCCTAGCAAGTGAGTCCTTGCCAAGATAAACACTGAAGCTCAGGAGTGCAAGATTGTGAAGCTAGTGTAAAAGTCTGATTTGCTTGTATGGCAAATAGAAGTGGGATTAGTTTGCTGATTTGAAGACCAAGGTTGAAATGTGAATTGTCAGGGCTAAAAATGAAGGCCCATTTCCTTAGTTCATTTAGCCAGTTAGATATGTGGAAATCTCCACCCACTGTAGCTTTATAGGCCAATTAATTGCGACCTTTGGTTTATTGTATCCCATCCAGTGATGGTAGGACCTGCCTTTGTAGTTGTGAGAAATAAAATGTATGTAAAGTTCAGTGCATAGCTCAGTAGAGGGTACCTGCAATTATCAGATGCTGGTCTTTTGCTCTGTGGTCTAACTTTTAAAATGCAGTGAAAGCAGGTTGCAATTACAGTGCTTTCTTTTGTGGAAGTACTGACATTATCCTGCTGAAAGAAAATCTGTGTTGATCGTTTTTTGATTTTGCCATTTATGGGGGTAAAATCATGACAGATTGACATGAACAGTTGATGGCCTTTGAAGTGACCGAGGATATTAATGTATTAACATTATGTAAGAGCTTTTATGTACATGTAAGCCATTATGTAGAATGACTGGTTTGATCTAGTTTAGTAATTGGGGTTATATATCTCCGTCTGGGTCTGCTCCAGGTCTGTTGAATCAAAAGTAAGTGAGCTTCTCTACTACTTACTCCAAGTAAAGAACGAGTGTGTTTTCCTTAGCCTGGAGTCATTTTGAGAGGTAAAAAATTGATTTGACTAGTTCTTTAACACATCTAGCAAATCATTTTTTACTCTCCAAAAAGAACTCCAAACTTGCTAAAGAAGGGAAAATGGAACCCTTTGCTTTCAAAGATTTTTTTATGGTACTTTTAAGGCAAAGTTTATGGTGAGTACGAGCAACTAATTTGAGGTCAGACTGCCTTTGTAACTTGATATTTCCTTCTGTGTTTTTACTAAAGAGGTCCAAAGAGGTCTAAAGATTGAAATTCATTTAGAATCGAAGGGGTGGGGTGTGAGTAGAGAAAATCTGGCATTGTGCCTTTGGTCTAGATAATTTAACCCTTTTTAACAAACCAAGGGTAAGCCCACATTCACCCCCTGAGAATTCTGTTTGTATGTATGGAGTTGGGTGGGGAGTTCTCACTTGGATGTCAGAGAATCTCCTGACTGGTTCTCCCTCTTTCTAATTGCCCTAGCTTTTAATTCTGACCCCTTCAGTGTCCCTAATACTGCATTATTTTTCCTTCCCCCTTTGGGTGAGACTATATAATCATGATTATTTCCATCAAAAAGGAACTGGAGTTTTTCTCTTCTCTGCCATCCTATGTGTGGTTGAGTTCTCTCCTCACTATGTCTTCTCACAAGACTTTCAGGATCAAGCGATTCCTGGCCAAGAAACAAAAGCAGAATCGTCCCATTCCTCAATGGATTCGAATGAAAACTGGCAATAAAATCAGGTACCAAGCTGGGTCTATAAGAAGCAAGCTGGGTCTATAAGAAGCATGTGAAGACCACTTTTTTAAGCAGCCAAATCACAGTGAGAACATCACTACTGTAATGCTTGGCTCCTGATTTTTCTTATTTCCCAACTGTCAGTCTGAGACTCAGTAATAAATATGAAACGTTGGAACTGTTGTATTATATGGTTTGTGATGACGTACTGAATAAACACTCCTGTCAGTTAGGACACGGGGCTGTCCAATGATAGAAATGTTCTCTAGCTACCGAGTACTTTGAAGTATAGCTAGTAAATTAGGAACTGGCTTTTTAAAATTTTGTTGTCTTATTGTTCCCTATAACTAGCAGCTCTTACACCTACTGTTATAGGAAGTACATGTATGTGTCATCCTTGTACCTGAAGGCAGCACTTTTTAAAAATAAACTGTGGGGGGAGGGATGCTTGCCACAAGACATGCAGGATCTTAGTTCCCCAACCAGGGGTTGAACCCACTTGGCTGCCAGGAAAGTCCCATAAAAAGCATGTTTATATGCTATTCTATGATGTGAACCAGGGTTTGGCAAACTGGTCTCCCACCTGTTTTTGTATGGTCTGTGTACTAAAGTTATGCATTTTTAAATAGTTGAAAAAATCAAATATTCTTGACATTTAATAAATTCAGGTTTACCTACCAGGCATTATTCCTAGGTACTTGGGATTAACCAATGGATGGATAGACAAATGTATGTTAGGCTAGTAATAGGCCAGTATTGGCTAGTAACAGGCCAAGCTAATGTCTGGGAAAGATGCATGCTCAATTACTCAGTCGTGTCTGACTCTTTGGACCCCAGGTGCCTCTGTCCATGGGATTTTGCAGGCAAGATTAGTAGACAGGGTTGCCATTTCCCACTCCAGGGGATCTTCCCCACCCAAGGATCAAATCTCCTGCATTGGCAGGCAAGTTTCTTTAATCACTGGAGGGAGCTAAAATGCCCTAGTTACCTGTGGAGTTAGGTTGGAACTGCAGCAGGACAAGGGGGATCCTGTTTGGTGTTGTCTGCCTACCCAGTTTGTACAGGTCCTGTGCTGGAGCAAGCCAAGAAAGCAAGTGACAGGAGCTGTCAGTGCAGCAAGTGGGGGTAGTGGCCATACACAGCCAGGGGGTCCCTGACTTATAACCACACTAGGAGGCACATGACCACAAGGACTACTGTGCTCGCCAGAAGTTTTAGAGTGGCTGCCAAATAACCAGCCTAGGAACGTGGGCGCTACCAACAGATCTTGGAAGCACATTTTCTAGTTTACGAATCCCAGATTTCAAATATTTCCTCTTCGTGCATCAATCTTTGCTTTATATTCAAAGACAGCTGCCACTGTGTGAACAGCAAGGCAGAGGGACTTGATAACAATTGATAGTCAGGTGATAGAAATTACCATTTGGGCTTCTCTGGTGGCTCAGAGGTTAAAGCATCTCCCTGTAATACAGGAGACCTGGGTTGAGAAAATCCCCTGGAGAAGGAAATGGCAACCCATTCCAGTATTCTTGCCTGGAGAATCCCATGGAGGGAGGAGTCTGGTAGGCTACAATCCACGGGGTTGCAGAGTTGGACACAACTGAGCTACTTCACTTTCACTTTGGAATCCTGGGGATACCTTAGCTTTACCATTCAGAGTAGGCGGGAATTCCTGAGCCCAGGGAATTTATGAAAAAGCTAAGGTCATGGCAGAGGGAGCTTTTTCTACAGACGTTAAAAAGGAGGGCTAAAATTGAAAGAGAAAATGATAGATATTGAGTGGGTTGGTTGGCCGT
>SJXQ01005831.1:377150-390418 GCA_006408695.1 Aepyceros melampus
GGTCCTGCTGCTTAGCACCTCTTAAATCACCCCTTGAGTTTCTGTCCCGATTGTAACTGTAAAGGTCTCTGTGTGGTTAGTTAATTGATGTCTGTCTCCCTCACTTGACTGAGCTCTACAAGGATAGGTCAGTCTTGCTCATTGCTGATTGCTTTTATGTACCAGCATCTGGCATAACAGAGATGCCCAATAGATAGATTTGTTGAGTGAGGAAAGCAGGCACTTAATAAATTTGTTGAATGAATGAGGAAAGGGACACATACAGGAGCAAGAGCAGTATAAAATGTGTGCCTTGACGCGTGTTTACAAGGAGTGAAGGACGAATGACTGGCCTGGGGAGTTGGGAAGGCCTCACCTAGGTTCACAAAGAGGCCAGTGGTGTGTGTGCACGTGATGCATGGTAGCTACGCAACTGGGGTTTAAGGTGCTAGGGGGAAAATTGGAGACCCAGGCACGTCATGGAAGCTCAGGCATAACTAGTAGGGAAAGGTGACAACTTCCCAGCACTCACCCTCTGTTGGGGTACCTTGTCACCACACTGTGGGGCCGACGCCTGCCCTTGAATTCTGGTCACTGACGAGGCCACCTGCAGCTGCCTAGAAGCAGCAGGACAGCACTCGTGTCTCACCCTGATCCTAAATGGAACTGTGTTCTCCGGACCAATTTGAATAGAGTCCAGCAGAGCTGATACTACAGATGTTTTAGAAATGTTCCATAAAGACAAAGATGCCTATCTTTGAGTGAGAGAAATGATAGAAAAAATGCACCAAAAAAGCCAGTACCAACAGCACAGGCCAGGCCAGAAGCATTTTCTAGAAGAAGCAAAGAAAAAGAGAAAGTTTCAGAGTTAGCAACTCTCTCCTCTTAAAAAACACCAAAACTCCCACTACTATCAATACTGGAATTACAGACCATTTAAAAAATTCTCTTGAAATACAACATATGCACAGAAAATGCCCTTTCCCTAAGTGTGCACCTCAGTGAGTTTTCACAGCATGAATCCAGCTGTGTCACCACCACCCAGATTGTTTAAATTTGCTCTTTTCTCTGGGTGTTTTCAGAGGCTTCTAGGAATACTGAGACATGGGAAAAATGACATGTCAAAGACACCTGGGATAATCCTGAAACATTAGATAAATCTCTGAGCTGTGGGATTTGAAAAAGACATACCTTTTTGACCTGAGACCAAATTCTTTGGTTTGGGTTGCAAGGAGTTCAAGCTAGAGTCTAATGTTTCCTCTCTCCAGACACTCAGGGATGAGTCCGGGGTTCTTATCTGGAGCTGCTTGTTCTGCAGGAGCCTTTGTAGCTGCCTTACACACACCCTGGCACTCCTTTCTGAGAGTTCTCTGAGTCACTTATTTGGGTGGATTCCAAGCAGCAAAGGGTAGAGGTAACTTTTTCTGTTGTTATCAATTCGTTATTGTGGTTGTAATAAAAATTTTTTGTGTAATTTTTGGTCACGCTGTACAGCATGCAGAATCTTAGTTCCCAGTCCAGAGATCAAACCTGAGCCCCTGGCAGTGGAAGTGTGGAGTCTTAACCACTAGACTGCCAAGGAAGTCGCTGGAATAAAAAATGTTTAAAAAAGAAAATAACTAGGGGAAACTGAATGCAAGGTATATAGGAACTTTCTGTAATATTTTTGCAACTTTTCTATAAACCTAAAACTATTTGAAAATAGACCATTGATTTTAAAATAAAATGACCAACCATACACCTAAACCTAGGGGTGAAATTGATTGATTAAGCATGCATTTTAAAGTGCTCAAGGAGACATGCTGATTGGTGAGTGAGTCCCTGGTATGTTTATAAATCACCAAGGCTGTCGAGCTCCACCAATGATGTCTACATCATAAACAACTACCTTAAGGCGGTGACTACTCGAGTTGGTTCCCCATTTGTTGGCAGAGGAAACGCACTGTTTGCTGTTTTCTTTTTTCGCTTTGGTTAATTGCATGGAGACTGCAGAGTGAAGGGAAAGCTCACAGAGCATTGCAGCTGGGCAGGTCTGGGTTTATATCATGTACCTTTCATTCACTACTTTGGGGAGTTACTTAAGCTCCCTGAGCATGTATAAAATAGAAGTGAATAATACTGTGCCACAGACTTGCTGTGAAAATTACATGAGATGGCATGTCTAAAGTGTCTAGTCTATTGCCAGGACATGGTAGCAATCATGTTTCAGAGTTTCTGATGTAAGTTAGTTAGTATTAGTCACTCAATCATGTCCTACTCTTTGCGATCTCATGGACTGTAGCCCGCCAGGCTCCTCTGTCCATGGGATTCTTCAGGCAAGATACTGGAGTGGGTAGCCATTCCTTTCTCCAGGGGATCTTCCTGGCCTAGGGATCGAACCTGGGTCTCCCTCATTGCCGACAGAAGCCCCTCCTGGTATAAACCTATAACCAATATTTTTTCTTCTTTCTTTCTTTTTCGTTCCTTCCTCCCTTCCATCCATCCTTCCTTGTTTCTGTCCTCCCTCCCTGCCCACCTCCTTCCTCTTTTATTTTTTGACCAGATTGGCGAGGGGATGGACAATACCTGTTTCAGCAGGAAATAACAGAAAGCTGACACTGGTGTAGACATTCAGGTGCAAACTGAAAACTGAAAGTGAATGGATAAAAATAAGCTGCTATAAGACTTGTTAAATTAGGAAGAAAGTTGAAGTCCAGAGCCCAGTGCTAAGAAAACAGTAAACGGTCCCAGGAAGGTGAGGATGTTCATCTCCAAATAGGAACAGGGAAGAATAACCTTCATTCATTTAACAAATATTTATAGAACATTTACATGTGCCAAAGAGTGTGACAGCTGCTGGGGTTACAGTGGTGAATAAGTGACACGTGGACGCTCCTGAGGGATCTCAGTATAGTCCAGTGGCCACACACATACCCTTGCAAGTTTATTGATTTAATACTTGTGTGTGACTCATGCTTGTGTTTTTTTTAATAATAAATGCATTTTAAAAATGAATGTCATGACCCACTAATAGGTTGCACTGCAGTTTGAAAAACACTGATGTGAACTGGGAAGTAGACACGTAGACAATGTTATTAAGTGCAATGATAGAGAAGTATTCCTTGGGGTCAAGGGAAGTATTCTGAACTCAACATATTTTTAAAAAGTTTGGTTAAGGCCAATGCCAAAACAGTAAATGTCCCTAGTGTGAGATACATTTTTGCATCTTGAAATCACCAAAGTGACACTCATATGTTTGTAATATGCATACACATATATTTAGCATGTAATTTGGGGACCCCAGAATGACAACATTTTATACCAACAAAAGCTTTGTGTTTTAAAAGACGTCTTTTTGCTCACATTTTGAAGAACACTAGAGATAGTATGTTTTTCCATTATCAATTGTCGGGTAACAAACTACCCCCGAACAGTGACCTAAAAGCAACATTTTGTTTCTGTAATCATTTTTACTTTGTGGGTTGGGAACTGGAAGGTGTACTCCCAAGCTGGCTTTTACGCTCACATGTTGGCCGCCTGGGTGTTGCTTGGCCTTTCTCTCCACATGGCATCTCAGCCACCAGGCCTCTCTGTGTGGCTTGGGCTTCTCAGTATGGTGATCTCAAGGTAGTCGATTGCTTAGGTTGCAGCTGGCTTGACTGAGTGTTCCAAGAGACAGGAACAGGAAGCTGTTGCCAGTCTCCAAGGACCCAGAAACTGACAGGAGGACCAGCTTCATGGCTTCTGACCCACACCGTCACACGAGACCCTGTGCTTAGTTTGATGCTCTGCTTTTGTGATCTTGAAATTCTTAATACATTTTTTGGTGGGATCTCTCATGTTCAGTGTGGGCTCTGCCCAGGATATCTCTCTGGCGGGATTTTATTGGTCTAAGCCCGGAGCCTGCCTGGATTCAAGGAAGGGAGATAGAGACCCCACCTATCGTTGGGAAGAGTATCACAGAACTCGTATTTGTCTTTAATCAGTCACAGCATGGTAGGAGAGAGAGCACAGGAATACTGGGATCAAGAACTCTGAGGGCTTTCCCTGGTGGTCCAGTGGTAAGAATCTGCCTTGCAATGCAAGGGACACTGGTTTGATTCCTGGTCTGGGAAGGTCCCATATACCTTGGAGCAACTAAACCCATAAATCACAACAACTGAACCAGCACTCTAGAGCCCAAGAGCTGCAATTACTGAGCCCATGCGCTGCAACTACTGAAGCCTAAAACCCTAAAGCTCCACAACCAGAGAAAGCCCATGTGTGGCAATAAAGACCCACCACAGCTTTAAAACAATTAATAAATCTTAAAAAAAAGAAATCTGAGGCCTAGTCCCAGTTTTACAGCTATAATGAGCCTGTTACTGACAAACCATGTCACCTTGGGGACTTCAGTTTTCTGCCACTCAAAATGAGGAAATTGGTTCTAGAATCATGAACCTCTAAGGCCACATTTGTGACTCTCTAAATGTATATCTGATTCATTAGATAAAGTCTTTCCATAGTGCTTACCAAAGGGAGCATGGGAACAGAAGAGAAATGAGCTCCAAAGGGGGAAAAAAAAAAAGCCTGCAGATCTAAATTCAAGCCTCCAGCCCCAACTTGTTCATTCTGCAAATACCTAATGCAGAGGCAGACACAGGGTTCTGGGTGCTGGGCTACAGCGGTGAGCCGTATCAACAGGTCCCCATCTTCACAGGCTAACAGTCTGCAGGGGGCGGGCAAGTGTGCCGACTGCCAGGGACCCTGATGCTAAGTGCTGTGGTGAGGAGGGCACTGGGTCCTTGGGAACCTATCCTGAACATGGGAGGAAAGGAGGGCCTGAGGAAGAGCAAGCTGAGCCCCCAAGGCCAAAGAGGAATTAGATCTGGTGGGTGGAGTGTTGTGTTTTCATATCCTACACAGAAGAGACAGACAGCGAAAAGGCCCAGTCAAGAGGAGAACTATTTTAGGGACTTGAAAGTCACTCTGTGTGGCAGAAATATGGAAACGGGACATCCTTGGGGGTGGTGGGAGAGGGTGCCAAGAGGAAGTAGTGATGAATGAGGAAGCTGGAGAATAAGCAGAGGCCAGATCACTAGGAGCCCGACGCCTCGAGAGAGAGATTGGATTGCATCTTGAGTCCCAGAAAAACATTGAAGGGCTTGAAACTTGACGGACGCCTATCTGGTTTGGGTTTAAGAAACCACTGAGATTGGTGTGTGGAGTGCTGAGATCAGACTGGCTGGAGATGGGGCAGGATTGGCTAGAGGTAGACTAGTGAGAGGCTGTGGTTTGTCATCTGGGTGAAAAAGGATGGTGACCAGCATTAGGGCAGAGGCAGTGGAGACAGTTACATGGGCAGAGGAGAGACTTCCTAGAATCAACAAGACTTGTGACTGAGTATAAGTGCAAGAGGAAGTGGGAGGTGGCAAAGATGACGCCCAAATTTCTGGCTTAAGAAGGTGGATGGTAGTGTCATTTGCTGAGAGGGAAAGACCATGAGAATACTGTTCTGGTGGGAAAGTAGTGTGTAATCAAGCTGGTTCAGTTTGGGGGTCTGTATCTAGCTTGGGATGGCTGTAAGCCTTTCAGGTGAAGGTATTCCACAGACAGCTGGAGAGTGAAGATGCGAGTCAAGAGAGAAATGGAGAAAGCTTCTGGGTTTTTTTTGACCCGAGTGACAGCTTTTTGAATAATGATATGAAGGGCCCAGAAGGGAAGAAGTAGGAAGACTGAGGGGACTGTATGCAGTTACTGAACCAAAGCTTCCAAGGGCTGAGAAGTGATGAGTCAGAACTCAGGATTCAGGATTTGTCTTACAGACAAAGAGACCCCAGGAGTTAAGAGGTCAGACTCTCGAGTCTGGGTTGGAACACTTCATTCTATTACCTTCTGACTGTGAGACTTTTGGACAAGTCATTTGCTTTCCTTGAGCCTCAGTTTTTCTTGACTACAAAATAGGGAAATTATGAGAACATACCTCAGAATTTTGAGCGTGATGATTAAAGGAGATAATGCATGCAATATGTTTGCTGTCAACTAAAATAAGCCGCCATCCAAAAAAAAAAAAAACCTCCCACAATCTAAAATATGTGAATTGTGCTTTATTTGGGGACCTTACTGAAACTATAGCCCAGGAGACAGCCTCTCAGAGAGCTCTGAGGAAATGTTTCAGAGAAATAAGGGAGGAGCCAGGATATATCAGAGAAGGCGATGGCACCCCACTCCAGTACTCTTGCCTGGAAAATCCCATGGACGGGGGGGCCTGGTGGGCTGCCATCTATGGGGTCACACAGAGTTGGACACAACTGAAGTGACTTAGCAGCAGCAGCGGCAGGATATATAGGAGAAAAAATGGGGGGAAATGTAGTCAAACATGAAAAGATTACTGCTAATCACACAAAAACATCTCAAGTTAATGATTTTAGCGCTTTTCTCTGTATGCAAAAATGCGGGTGTGGGCTATAGAAGTCATTTCGTAGATATGCATCTTAACTATCTAGAGCCAGTATCCAGTTTCTCTCCAGAATTCTCCTTGGGAGAATTCACCTTGCCGTCAAGGCGTTTGCAGTGGCTGCTGATTGATGGCAGGCGACATTTTATTTACTAAAACGGCAGGCAGCATTTTTTTTTGTCCACATTACTATAGTGCCTGGCACACAGTTAACCCTGCATCAGTGGTAACTGTCATTACTATATCAAAACACAGGAAGGGAAAAATGAGTGCACATGCAGGTCAGTTCATAGATTTGATTGCAGGAAGTTGAACAAATTCTTTTTAGGTGGTTTTTATCTTTTTGATGAAATAGAAAATGAGGTTTTCTACTGGGGGACTACTTGCTAACATCTCTGAGGGGTAGAAAAGCCACCCTTTTGGCATTGACTGGGATACAGGACAGTCACTATCAACAGAGGGTCAACAGACTACCAGCCACTTAAATCAAGACTTGCTTTTATTTTTAAAAAACTTTTTATTTTGTATTGGGGTATAGCCAATTAACAATATTGTGATAGTTTCAGATGAACAGCAAAGGGACTCAGCCATACATATACATGTATCCATTTACCTCCAAACTCCCTTCCCAGCCAAGCTGCCACATAACATTGAGCAATTCCCTGGGCTGTACAGTAGGTCCTTGTTGGGTTAGAGGAAGTGATAGCTAAGGAATTTGGGGTGGACATGTATACACTGTTACCAATTAAGATTTGCTTTTAAATTAAAGTAAAAATGAAAACAGCAGAATGACTCCTCATTTTGTAGCCTAGTACTAAAACTTGTAGAGTACAGGGAATTCCATGACGGTCCAGTGGTTAGAGGGCTTCCCAGGTGGCGCTAGTAGTAAAGAAGCTGCCTGCCAGTGTGGGAGACTTAAGAGATGCGGATTCCCCGAGTCGGGAAGATCCCCTGGAAGGAGAAATGGCAACCCACTCCAGTATTCTTGCCTGGAGAATCCCATGGACAGAGGAGCCTGGCAGACTATGGTCCATAGGATCACCAAGAGTCGAACACGATTGAAGCGACTTAGCACGCACACATGCCAGTGGTTAGGACTTGGCATTTTCACTGCTGTGGGCTTGAGTTCAATCCCTGGTTAGGGAACTAAGATCCTGCAAGCAGTTCAGTGTGACCAAAAACTAAAATAAATTTAACTCAGTTATTGTAAAAAAAAAAAATCTTATAGAGTACATATTCAGAAGTATTTATCTGATTTTTTCCTGATCCAATATTTTTTAATAAGCTTTATTTTTACAATAGTTTTAGATTTACAGAAAAGTTGAGAGGATAATGTAAAGTTCATAGTTTATTCAGATTTTTTTAGATTTTACCTAATTGCCCTTTTCTGCTCCAAGATCCTATCCAGGACACCACTTGCATATGGTAGTTATGTATTAGCGTGGACCCCTGCTCCAAGTTCACAGGGCAAAAATCTCCAGAACTGACCAAGCCCCATAGCAACTGTTGCCATGAGCCTCCGGATCTAAACTGGACAGTTCCCTGAGATTTTTGTCCTATGACCTTGGTACAGGGCTCCACACCTGTGACTTTGGTATAGGGCTCCACACTTAGGCTCCTCGTGGCTGTGACAGTGTCTCAGACTCTCCTTGTTTTTGATGACTGTTGTTGAACCCAAGTTTGTGGGCCCAATGCACAGGGAGGCCTAACAAGCGAAACGTCTGAGTTTAAGGCAGAACTCCTTGCTTGGCAATAAACCTTTCTCTGCTCCAAACACTGATGCTTTGCTTGGTTTGGCCTCATTATGTGTCAGGCTCATGAACTTGGGTTCAACAACATGACCTTGACAGGTGGTTGTTGTTGTTTTTAATATTTTAAGTATGTGACTATTTTTGGTTGCACACAGGCTCTTTGTTGCTGTGCGAGGACTTCTCCTGTTGCTGAGCATGGGCTATAGAGCTGCGAACAGGCATAGTTGCTCCACGGCATTTGGAATCTTCCCAGACCAGGGATCGAACCCATGTCCCCTGCATTGACAGGTGGATTCTTAACCGCTGGACCACCAGGGAAATCCCCAACCTTGACAGTTTTGAGGCATACTGGTCAAATATTTTGTAGGATGCCCCTCTATTGGATTTTGTTTGATGCTTTTCTCATTATGAGACTGGTTATAAGTTTTGGGGAAGGAAGATCACAGAGGTAAAGGGCTGTTCTTATCAGGTCATTTCAAGGGTATACTCTCACCATGATTTATCACTGTTTATATTAACCTTGATCAACTGGCTGAAGCAGCGTTGATCAGGTTTCTCCACTGTACAGTTACTCTATTTCCCCCCTTTCCAACTGTACTCTTTGAAAGGAAGTCAGCACATGCAGGTCTCTTAAGAAGTGAGGAGTTATGCTCCCCTTCTTTAAGTCTTCAAGGGTTGAGTATCTCCATAAATTATCTGAAATTTTTCTGCATGGGAGATTTGTTTCTTTTTCCCTATTTGTTTATCCTATCATTTCTTTATATCAAGATGGACTTGTGGATGCTTATTTTATACTTATGATATAATCCAATACTTCCCCAGCCCAGAATCAGCCATTTCTTCAAGTAAACAAGGAACCTTGGTTCATTTTATTGAAGAATGGTATTTAGAAACCACTATCCAGGCATTAGACATGTTCTATCTGAATAAACTTTAATTTGATCACAAATTTATTATCCTGGAGTAACATAGTTGCTTTTGATATAGTCAAGGTTCACCCAGAGAAGCAGGACCAGTAGGAGATATATGTTAAGGGGTTTATTGCAAGAAATAGGCTTCTGCAATTATGAGGCTGGAAGAGGCAAACTGGGAATTCCCAGGGCAGGCTTTCAAGAAAGCACAGGACTTCATGGGCACTGGCCGTCCACTGGCTGAAGTTGCTATCTAACAGCAGAATTTCTCTTGAGGCTTTGCAACTGATTAAATCAGGCCCATTCAGGTTATCAACAATAATCTCCTTTACTTCAAGTGAGCTAACTATGGACTTTAATTACATCTGGAAAATACCTTGACTGAAACACCTAGATTAGTGTTTGAGTGACTGGTAGCCTTGCCAAGTTGACATATTAGAAGACCATCAATCCAGGAGGACCTTATATTTTGAGTGTGTTCCATAAAGTACATTTTCTGGATGACTAAGTAGTACACCCTGATGAACCCCAGCTTTTAGACTGTTACTTATTTAGGAAGCATCATAAACTTCTCTGCCTTCTTCAGTAGAGATACTAAACAATTTAGTCTGGTTGTAATGACCCAGGGCCCCTATGTGAACACCATTTATCACACTGAACTGAGCTTACAGGGATGCTTCAGGGTCTATGAGGCCTGGAAGGAGCCTTATCTCCACATCCGGGGATTCATTGCTCTAGCTCTTTTAGTTCCTCTGTCAGCTTTCTATTTATATACTTTTTCCTCTTTCCCTTTCTGAAGGCTGCCCCTCCTCACTTCTCTTGCATTAATTCAATAACTCTGTGTGTATTCTCACTGCTCTCAAATCTAAGAGGATATTTGTCTCTGGTTCTTTCTGTTTTTTTTTTTTTTTTAATTATTTTTTAAGTAACAGCTTTATTAAGGTACAATTCACAGACTATACAGTTCACTCATTTAAAGTGTAGAGTTCAGTGGTTTTTAGTATATTTACAGACATGTGTAACCATTACCACAGTCAATTTTAGAATATTTTTGTCACCTTAAAAAGAAATTTCCAACAGAAAGCCCAGAAACAAACCACGTACTTATGGTCAATTAATCTATGACAAAGGAAGCAAGAAAATACAATGGGGAAAATACAGTCTCTTCAATAAGTGGTGCTGAGAATACTAGATAGCTAGCTACATGGAAACAAATTAAATTAGAACATTCTCTAACATCATATACAAAAAATAAACCCCAAATTAAAAAAAAAATCAAAATGGATTAAAGACATAAATGTAAGACCAGATACTTTAAAACTCCTAGAGGAAAACATACACAGAACATTCTTTGACATAAATCACAGCAATATTTTTGGATCTGCCTCCTAGAGTAATGGAAATAAATTAAAACCAAAAATAAACAAATGCGATCCAATTAAACTTAAAAGCTTTTGCATAGCAAAGGAACCCATAAACAAAAAGAAAAGACAACCTATCAACTGGGAGAAAATATTTGCAAATGATGCTACTGACAGATTAATTTCCAAAAAAATGCTAACAACTCATATAGTTTAATATAAAAAAAAAAAAAAACAATGTCAGACTTCCCTGCTGGTCCAGTGGTTAAGACTTTATGGTCCCAATGCAGGATGTCTTGGTTCAGTTCTTGGTCAGGGAACTAGATCCCACATGCAACTAAAGATTGCACATGCTGCTACAAAGATCGAAGATCCCAAGTGCCACAACTAAGACCTGGCACAGCCAAATAAATGAATAAAAATATTTAAAAACCCAGCCCAACCAAAAAATGGGCAGAAGACCTAAATAGACATTTCTCCAAAGAAGACATACAGATGACCAACAAGCACATGAAAAGATGCTCAATATCACTCAATTTTTAATTGTAGTTTGTAAACCAAAACTGCAATGAGGTATCACCTCACACCAGTCAGAATGGCCATCATTAAAAAGTCTACAAACAATAAATGCTGGAGAAGGTGTGGAGAAAAGGGAACCTTCCTGCACTCCCTGCACTTCCTGCATTCCCTGGTAGGAATGCAAACTGGTGCAGCCACTGTGTAAAACAGTATGGAGGTTCGTTAAAAAAGTAAAACTGAGCTACCATATGATCCTGCAATCCCATTCCTGGGCATACATCTAGAGAAAACTCTAATTCGAATAGATACATGCACCCCAATGTTCATCACAGCACTATTTGCAATAATAAAGCAATCTAAGTGTCCATCAATGAAGGAATGGATAAAGAAGTAGTACAGATATATATTGGAAAATTAGCTATAAAAAAGAACTAAACATTGCCATTTGCAGCAACATGACCTAGAGATTATCATATTAAGTATATCAGACAGAGAAAGACAAATATATTGCTTATATGTGGAATCTAAAAAAAGATACAAATGAATTTATTTACAAAACAGAAATAGTCACAGACATAGAAAACAAACCAAAAAGGATTAGGGAAAAAAAGAGGGTTAGATGGAGAGTAATTAGAAGCGGGATAAACATATACATACTACTATATATAAAATAGATAATCAACAAGGACCTACTGTACAGCACAGGGAACTATATGCAATATTGTGTAATAACCTATAATGGGAAAGAATCCGTATGCAGCATCTCAGTTCCCCAACCAAGGATTGAATCCTTGCCTCCCATAGTGGAGGTGCAGAGTCTTAACCACTGGGCCCAGGGAAGTCCCAATTTAAAAAATGATTTAAAAAATGATTTAAAAAATGTCCTACCCTTTAGCTATCACCCCCCTCCCATCCCTCATCCTCTTCAATGCTAGGCAACCATTAGTCTTTCTGTCCCTATGGATTTGCCTATTCTGGACATTTTATATTAATGGAACTATATAATATGTGGAATTTTGTGACTAGCTTATTTCACTTAGCACATATTTTCAAAGATCATTCATGTTATAGCAAGAATCAATTGTGGTTTAGTTGCCAAGTCACGTCAGACTCTTTTTTGACCCCATGGACTGTAGCCTGCCAGGCTCCTTCTCTCCATGGAATTTTCCAGGCAAGAATCTTGGAGTGGGTTGCTGTTTCCTTCTCCAGGGACTCTTCCCAACCCAGGGATCAAAACCATGTCTCCTGCATTGGCAGGCAATTCTTTACCACTGAGCCACCAGGGAAGCTGGCATGAATCAGTACTTCATCACTTTTCATGACTGGATAAGAGTCCATTGTATGGCTACATCACATTTTGTTTGTCCTTTCCTCTGTTGATAGAAAACAGCCTTGTTTCCATCTTTTGGTTATTATGAATAATACTGCTATGAACATTCACATATGTTTATATTTTCATGTCTCTTGGGTAGATACCTAGGAGTGGAGTTGCTCAGTCATATGGTAAATAGGTTCTGGTACCAACTCGATGGACATGAGTTTGAGTAAGCTCCAGGAGTTGGTGATGGACAGGGAAGCCTGGCATGCTGCAATCCATGGGGTCACAAAGAATCAGACACAGCTGAGCGACTTGAAACTGACAACTGAACAACGAACAATTTTCCAACACCAGCTGAGTGTTCTACAATGCAACTCATTTCTGACACTACACGTAGACAGCATCAGATTCCGTAGGTCCAAGGTTCAATCCCACAAGACTGTCCTTGGCCCCACCCCTTCAGATGCTTGTCACAATCCCAGACTCTCACCTGTGCTTCTGACTGACAGGCTACAGATGGGAGCTTCCAACTACCACACCCCTTGGGTTTCACAGGCCAATTGTAAGTGCAGGTTGTTACCTGTACTTCTGGCTATAAATCAGAGATCCCCTGCTTGTGTTCAATTCATGTGCTAGAGAGGCTCACAGAACTCTGAGAAACATCCTGTGTACTAGATCACTGGTTTATTATAAAATGATGTAACCCAGAAACAGCCAGATGGAAGAGATGCAAAGGGCAAGGTGTGAAGAACAGGTTAAGCGCTTCCATGCCCAATCTGAAGGTGCCATCTTCCCCAAATCGCCATGTGTTTAACCAACCTGGAAACTCTCCAAACCCTGTCCTTTATCGGGCTTCCCTGGTGGCTCAGCAGTAAAGAATCTGCTTGCAATGCAGGAGACCCAGGTTCAATCCCTGGGCAGGTAAGATCCAGGGGAAGATCCCCTGGAGGAGAGCATGGCACTCCGGTATTCTTGCTTGGAGAATCCCTTGGACAGAGGAGCCTGGTCGGCTAC
>SJXQ01005831.1:403656-431893 GCA_006408695.1 Aepyceros melampus
CAACCGTGGGGCGGGCGCGGGGGCGGGCTGCGAGCGGGGTTCGAGAGCCGCCCGGAGCCGCCCGGCTGCCCCCAAACGCCGGGTTCTCTGCATCCCCACAGCTACTGGGGTGAAGAGGATCCAGGGAACCCCCTCGCCGGCGAACTGAGCTTGGCTTCCAGCCAAGGCCTCTGGGAGCGTGATCCTTAAGGCTCCGGGACGCTAGCTCCCCGCCCCTTCCTTCGTCCTTCCCTCTTATCTCCTCCGAAGTCTCCGTGCACTTTGTCCTTGAGCCGCCTTTGTCCCGCGCCTCGCATTCGGGGAGGTGGCCTGGCTGCCCCGTGTGACTAGGGTTCCCTTGCACTCCCCTTTTGTGCCTTGACCCCTTCCCGCAGTTGCCCCAGATTCCTGCAGAGAAACTCGAGAAAGGGTCCAGGCGGGAGCCCTATCAGGGAACTGAGGACTATTCCCTTGCTTAGGGCTTCCCTGATGGCTCAGTGGTACAGAATCCCCCTGCCTATGCAGGAGACATAAGAGCCGTGGGTTGGATCCCTGGGTCGGGAAGATCCCCTGGAAGAGGGCATGACAACCCCCTCCAGTATTTTTGCCTGGGAAGTCCCATGGACAGGGGAGCCTGGTGGGCTACAGTCCATGGAGTCACAAAAGAGTTGGACAGGACTTAGCGACTAAACAACAGTATTATCCCGCTTCCCCTCCGAGGGCTCCCTACCCAGCTCTCCGCCCTCATCTCCTCTTTAACCTTTCCTGACTAGACTTGAAGAAGTAGGTGAATCAGTCATTGGCCAGGAACGCCTTACCCTCTTCGGAGATGTATCCTGCTCTCCTCTAGAAGGACCTGCTGATTTCTGGGAATTTATTGTTTTAGGGTTTTTAAAAGAGGAGGCTGCTTTACCTTTTCACTCCTAACATTAGCCTCCTCTTTGTTCTTTTCTTCTCTCAATAAATGGTAGTTCTTGCATCTCCCACACCCTCCCCCATGTTAGGGAGTTCAGTCAGTGAGCAGTGGGGAGCCATAGAAGGTTTTGAGCCACAGAGGGACACAGCTATGATTAAGGTAGGTTTAAGGAAGATGATTAGGGGTTTCCCTCATAGCTCAGTTGATAAAGAATCTGCCTGCAATGCAGGAGACCTGGGTTCGATTCTTGGGTTGGGAAGATTCCCCTGGAGAAGGAAATGACAACCCACTCCAGTGTTCTTGCCTGGAGAATTCCATGGACAGAAGAGCCTGGCAGGGTACAGTCCATGGGGTCGCAAGAGTCGGACATGACTTAATGACTAAACTACCACCAAGGAAGATGATTATGAGAGATGCAGAAAGCCAGGAGACAGTTCCAATAGTCTAGGCCAAAGGGAGGCTAAGCCAGGCCCCTCTACTGGGTCTCACAGTGACGGAAGGTACCAGAGGCTTTTCCACCTTAACCCTCAAATATTTGAGACCAGTCCTAAATATCTGGAGCTTCCCTTCATGACAGCCTATGCGTTTGTAGTCCATTTTTTGAACATTTTTTTTCATGTGCCACTCTGCCAAATGCTTATATGTGTTATTCTATTAACCTTCCCAAGGATCTCAAGAGCTAAGTATTGTTACTATCCTCCCTTTGCCCAAAGGTTAGGCCACTTGCCCAAGGTCACCCAGAAGGAAGTAGAAGAGCAGGTATGGGTGACACCATAGCCTTTGTTCTGGCACAGAGGACCTAGCATTCAAACCAAGCTTATCAACTGCAAATCACTCACACAAGTCCCAAATTCCAGCCAAATGAGTGCACTTGTCCTAACCTGAGCATATCTTGAATTCACCCTCCTCTACCTAAATGTCCTCCCTTATAGCTTCTATTTGGTGAAGTTCTTCCCCCTGCCCTTCAAGGTTGGTCTCAGTTGCCACCTTCTCCACTGAGCCTCCTCTGATTACCCCTGCCCGGAGTGATCCTTTTCAATCCCCCAGCCACCTATTTGGATTACTCCTTCGGCAGCCAGAACAGACTGCCCTGTGTTGTATTTCTCTTCCTTAACTCTGACATGCCAATCAAACTAAATTCTTTGATGATATGTTGTGCTGCCTTTGTGTACCTAGTAGGTGAGTGAGAAATACTTTAACCACCTTTTGGTTTGGCAGCCTGGGGAAATGTAATTGTGTATATATATGTGGCTGGGGTGGGGGTGGGACCATTGTATGCGCCCGTGTTGGGGGAGGTGTCTGCCCGCAGAATCTGGAGGGAGGGAACCCACTCCCACATCTCTGCCCCAGATTGAATCTGCAGGACACCTAAAGCAACTCATAGACTTGGTCAGTTCGTGAAAGAGAAGCAAAAGGTGAACAGGTGGTTGCTTCACTAAGCTGACTAACCAAAGCCACCTCGGGACCTTTGCTGATTCCTCAGAGACCAGGCCCAGAGTGGGCCTCAAGCTTTCAGGCTTTCATTTTCAAAATGAACCCTGACTGACAAGCAGCTACTTCCGTTGCTCTAGAAGCTTCCCTCCACAACCTCAAATCTGTAAACACCAAACCACACACACTTCCAGAATATGCAAACAGCTGCAACAATTTTTTTTTTTAATCAAAATGCCAGCATGGAGAATGTGAACAGGTGGTTGCTTCACTAAGCTGACTAACCAAAGCCACCTCGGGACCTTTGCTGATTCCTCAGAGACCAGGCCCAGAGTGGGCCTCAAGCTTTCAGGCTTTCATTTTCAAAATGAACCCTGACTGACAAGCAGCTACTTCCGTTGCTCTAGAAGCTTCCCTCCACAACCTCAAATCTGTAAACACCAAACCACACACACTTCCAGAATATGCAAACAGCTGCAACAATTTTTTTTTTTAATCAAAATGCCAGCATGGAGAATGCAGGATGGAAGAATGCTTGGACTATTAATTTTCCTCACCACTAAGCAGATAGTTCCCTCCCTATCAGCAGTAACATTATCTCTGGTTCCAGTTCAATGACTGCAAAGGCACAGACCCAGGATGCATGTGCCCTTGCTTAACTGTTGCCAGAGACCAAAGCCAGGGTGCCGCCCTAGCAGCTCTTTACTTAGTAAGTGCTTTGTATAGGTCACCAATAGCAGAACCATAGCGCCCATCTCTGTTTCTGTAGACAGGGTCTGTGGACAAAGAATGTGCTTGTCATTCCAGTAAAGAAATGCCATCAAGCCATTGGCCACTGCAGCCGATGGCCCCCTGCATCCCTCCACGCTGTGTGCTCTGACTGAAACTCAGGATGGAGAAAAAGAGGATACCAGCCTTAGAGAGTTTAGATGCTTATGTAGGGAATACTTTCAATAAGCCCAGGCTCTTACGTCTTGCCATACACAGGAAAGGGCTAAAATCACTAGATTGAGATATCTATTTTGGGGAGGATTAGCACTAATCTTTTATATTCAAACACACGCTTTTACTTTTTCTTCAAGAACTCCATATATCCTGGCTCCTCCTTTACCTCTTTGAAACAGTTCCTCAGCGCTAAGAGGCCATCTCCTGGGCTATAGTCCTCAGTAAGTCTGCCGAATAAGACAGAACTTGAACTTCTAGGTTGTGTATTTTTCTTCAGTCAACAGGTCTCTGGAGTGGGGTGAAGAGAGCAGAAAGCAGAAGAGATAGTTCAGACCCTCCTAAGCCAAAAATGCCCATCCCCTGAGGCAGCTACTCCCCCTCCAAGGGAATGGGGCAGAACTCTTAAAGCCTTTGGAAATGGCCTCTTGAAAAGTTGGATGTAGGGTGAAGGTATGGATTTTGAATGGTGGTAGTGGTTGTTGTTTTAGTCGCTAAGTTGTGTCTGACTCTTTGAGACCCCATGGACTACCCCACCAGGCTCCTCTGTCCATGGGATTTCCCAGGCAGGAAGACTGAAGTGAGTTGCCATTCCGCCCCCCGCCCCCAAGGGAATCTTCCTGACCCAGGAATCGAACCCATGTCTCTTGTGTCTCCTGCATTGGTAGGTGGTTTCTTTACCACTGAGCCATCCAGGAAGCCCTTAAATGGTGGTACTTGGTGTCTTTTCCAAATGGCAGCCTCTCCAGTGTTTCTGGGGGTTTGTTTATTTGTCCTGGAATATTCAAACTATAAGAACTGTTAATGTTTCCTTGGTCAGGGTTTTCATTTTCCAGATAAGGTTTAGCTGTCAGAGAGGATAGAAGGAGGCAGAGAAACTTTAAGCTGAAGTGTTGAAAATCAACCTTGACGAGGAGTACAGCTCAGAAATCTTATTGGAGGCTGGTGGGAAATCATAATTGATTTGCAAAAGTTTAATTTGCACGCAGGAGAAGGTGTGCAAATTCACCCCGGGAGAAGTCAAGAGCGCGTGTATCTGGCTCACAGTGGAGTTTGCCAATGGAGCTCATGGATTCAGGAAAATTCATGGGGGGGGGGACTTCCCTGGTGGTCCAGTGGCTAAGACTCCACACCCCCAATGCAGGGGACCTGGATTTGATCCCTGGTCTGGGAACTAGATCCTGTATGCCACAACTAAGACCTAGTACAGTCAAATAAATAAATAAATATACATATTAAGAAATCCATGGATGTAGAGCAGATATGAGCAGATTTGTGAAATATGGAAAGTAAAGTTCCTCAGGGCAGGAGCAGGAAACATTCTTGAGGTTCCAGATATAAATGATAAGTCTCCTTTCCTCCAAAGGCCTGTGCTGATATCACCACATGATTCTCAGTAAGAGAGAAAGCTTCTTTCTCACTGAGCAAAAGAGCTTGACTGTGAGTGTGTAAATGTGTGTTCATGTGTGCGTGCACACACTGCCAGACGTCACTGCCCCTGGTTGTCATTTGCCTCTTTCCAAGTGTCAGAGCCTCCCTTGAAGGGATCCCTGTGAAAGGTTTAACATTCTGAATATCTTTTCCTTAGGTTATAGAACAAATCATATTTAGTAAACACTTAAAACATCCTTTTTTTTTAGTGTTTTGGATTTGCTTTTTTCCCCTTTTATAAAAAAGTATGATCTTACTTTGGGAGCTGAGTAAGCTTGGAATAATAGAAGGTGGTAAGACCAAGCTGAAATCTGTGTATGATGAGAACAGGGTTTTTCAAAGTAACTGAAGAGAAAGATGTGGGCAGGGAGCAGAAAGAAATCTTTAGGCCTGAGTGTAAGCAGGAAGCCTGCCTAAGTTAAGCCTGCAATGGCTTAACTGGAGTCCAAGTGTCAAGCGTGGGCCATGAAGTGTGAAGAGAAAAAAAATTTCCATTACATCTTTTATTGACACTGAAGAAAATATCACCTCATTGAAGAGGCCTGAGGTGTTACCATATGGAGACACAAGAGGGCGCTCCAACCAACTATTATTAGACATTAAGAAAACCAAATTATATTCTTTGCAGCCAAAGATGGAGAAGATCTATACAATCAGCAAAAACAAGACTGGGAGCTGACTATGGCTCAGATTGTGAACTCCTTATTGCCAAATTCAGACTTAAATTGAAGAAAGTAGGGAAAACCGCTAGACCATTCAGATACGACCTAAATAAATCCCTAATGATTATACAGTGGATGTGAGAAATAGATTTAATGGATTAGATCTGACAGATAGAGTGCCTGATGAACTATGGACTAAGGTTATGATATTGTACAGGAGATNATATATACCACATTTGTTTATCCATTCATCCATCAATGAATGTTTTTTCACTTTTGGCTACTTGTGAATAATGCTGTTATGAATATTGTTGTACAAATATCTATTTGAGTCCCTGATTTTGATTGTTTGGATATATACTCAGAAATAAATTGTTGAATCATATGATAATTCTATGTTTATGATTTTGAAGACCTGCTGTATTGTTTTTATGGCACATCATTTTACATTTCCACTAGCAATGAATGAGTATTCTAGTTTATGCACATTTTCACTAACACTTTTTTTTTTTTAATAATAGTGATTTTAAGAGGTGTGTGGAAGAAGGAAATGGCAACCCACTCCAGTATTCTTGCCTAGAGAATCCCGTGGACAGAGGAGCCTAGTGGGCTGCTGTCCATAGTGTCACACAGAGTTGGACATGGCTGAAGTGACTTAGCATGCATGCATGCATTGGAGAAGGAAATGGCAACCCACTCCAGTATTCTTGCCTGGAGAATCCCAGGGACAGAGGAGCCTGGTGGGCTGCTGTCTATGGGGTTGCACAGAGTCGGACACAACTGAAGCGACTTAGCAGCAGCAGCAACAACAGATGTGTAGTGGTATCTCATGTGGTTTTGATTTGCATTTCCCTAATGATTAGTGATTTTGAACATCTCAACTTTCAGTGCTTATTGGCCATTTATGTATGCTTTTTGCAGAACCTTCTATTCAAGTCCTTTGCCCATTTTTAAATTGAGTCTTTTGTTGTCGTTGTTGAGTTGTAGATCTTTATAAATTCTGGATACGAATCCCTTATCAGATATATGATTTGCAAGTGTTTTCTCCCATTCTGTAGGTTGCCTTTTTGCTTTCTTCTTAATATCCATTGATATATAAAAGTTTTTAATTCTGGTGAGCAACGTTGGTGTATTTTTTTCTTTTGTTGCCTATATTTATGGTGTCTTATTAAACAAATAATTGCTAAATCTAATGTCATGAACTTTTACTCTGTTTTCTAAGAGTTTTATAGTATTAATGCTTACATTTAGGCATTTGTATCACATGAATGATTTTTGAGTGTAGAAATGTCCTTGCATTCCAGGAATAAATTGTACTTGTTTATGGTATACAGTCTTTTTAGTACACTGATGAATTTAGTTTGCTAGTATTTAGTTGAGAACTTGTGTATTGATATTCAAAGGGATATTGGTTTGTGATTTTCTTTTCTTGTAGTATCAGCATCTGTTTCTGGCTTTGTTATCAGGGTGATGTTGGACTCATGGGATGAATTAGAAAATGTTCTTTCCTTTTCAGTATTTTGAATTTTTTTTTTTTTACTGAACCTTGCAGCATGTGAAATTTTGCCCACCAAGGACTGAATGTGTAACCCCTGCAGTGGAAGTGCAGAGTCTTAATCACTGGAAAGTCAGGAAAGTCTCTTCTTCAATATTTTGAAAGGATTTGAGGAAGATTGATGTCAATTCTATTTCAGGTGTTTGGTAGAATCCAGCAGTTAAGCCATCTGTTCAGGTCTTTTCTTTGTTGGGAAGTTTTTGATTGCTGATTCAATCACCTTACTATTTATAGGTCTATTGAGATATTCTGTTTTTTTTTATGATTCAGTCTTCATAGGTTGTATATTTTTAGGAATGTCTGTGTTTTACCCAGGTTATCCAATTTGCAGGCATACAATTTTCTGTAATAATCTTTGGTAATATTTTCTGGTATGTGCTAAGTCACTTCAGTCATGTCCAACTTTTGTGACCCTTTGAACTGTAGTCCAACAGGCTCCTCTGTCCATGGGATTCTCCAGGTGAAAATACTGGAGTGGGTTGCCATGCCCTCCTCCAGGGAATCTTCCCAAGCCAGGGATCTGTGTCTCCTAGGACTCCTGCATTGGCAGGTGGGTTCGTTACCAATAGTGCCACCTAGGAAGCTCCCTATTTAAGCAAAATAGGTAGTATGCCCCCACTTTCATTTCTTAAAAATTTATTTTATTGACTTATCATTGATTACTAATGTTCAATTTCTGCTGTACATCAAAGTGATTTGGTTATACATAATATATAGGTTCATTTTCATATTCATTTCCATTATGGTTTATCAGTAGAGTTCAATTAAGTTGCTCAGTTGTGTCTGACTCTTTGCAACCCCATACCAGGCTTCCGTGTCCATCACCAACTCCCAGAGCTTGCTCAAACTCATGCCCATCTAGACAATGATGCCATCCAACCATCTAATCCTCTGTCGTCCCCTTCTCCTCCTGCCCTCAATCTTTCCCAGCATCAGAGTCTTTTCCAATTAGTCAGAACTTTGCATCAGATGGCCAAAGTATTGGAGCTTCAGCTTCAGCATCAGTCCTTCCAATGAATATTCAGGACTGATTTCTCTTAGGATGGACTGATTGGATCTCCTTGCAGTCAAAGGGACTCTCAAAAGTCTTCTTCAACACCACAGTTCAAAAGCATCAATTCTTCAGGGATCAGCTTTCTTTATGGTCCAAGTCTCACATCCATACGACTACTGAAAAAACCATAGTTTTGACTAGATGAACCTTTGTCATCAAAG
This sequence comes from Aepyceros melampus, assembly GCA_006408695.1. Taxonomy (NCBI): domain Eukaryota; kingdom Metazoa; phylum Chordata; class Mammalia; order Artiodactyla; family Bovidae; genus Aepyceros; species Aepyceros melampus. The sequence goes on from SJXQ01005831.1 coordinate 411,788, forward strand.
AAATATCTCTGCTTTTTTAATATTCTGTCTAGGTTGGTCATAGCGTTTCTCACAAGGAGCAAGTGTCTTTTAAATTCATGGCTGCAGTCACCATCTGTAGTGATTTTGGAGCTCCCCTCCTCCCAAAAAAAGTCTGTCACTGTTTCCATTGTTTCCCCATCTATTTGTCATGAAACAATGGGACCAGATCCCATGATCTTAGCTTTTTGAATGTTGAGTTTTAAGCCAACCTTCTCACTCTCCTCTTTCACTTTCATTAAGAGGCTCCTCAGTTCTTCTTCGTTTTCTGAAATAAAGGTGGTTTCATCTACATACCTGAGTTTATTGAGATTTCTCCTGGCAATCTTCCTTCCAGCTTGCACTTCATCCAGCCTGGTAAGCGAAAAGCAAAGGAGAAAAGAAAAGATATAAGCATCTGAATGCAGAGTTCCAAAGAATAGCAAGGAGAGATTAGAAAGCCTTCCTTAATGATCAACGCAAAGAAATAGAGGAAAAAAACAGAATGGGAAAGACTAGAGATCTCTTCAAGAAAATTAGAGATACCAAGGGAACATTTCATGCAAAGATGGGCTTGATAAAGGACAGAAATGGTATGGACCTAACAGAAGCAGAAGATATTAAGAAGAGGTGGCAAGAATACACAGAAGAACTGTTCAAAAAAGAGCTTCACGACCCAGATAATCACGATGATGTGATCATTCATCTAGAGCCAGACATCCTGGAATATGAAGTCTGGTTCTGAGATTCCTTAGTGTGTCCATTTCTCAGTGACTACTTCCATTCAGAAATGTTTCAAGCAAAAGAATACATTAAAATTTATCCTCATGGGAATATTTGAATAACCTCTGCATGATTTTGGGCTTACTCTTTGAAAGATTTCATACCTGAATGGTCTAAACCACTAGACCATTCAGGTATGATGTGAATAAAATCCCTTGCGATTATAAACTGGAAGTGACAAATAGATTCAAGGGATTAAACCTGATAGAAGGCCTGAAGACTATGGATGGAGGTTGGTGACATTGTACAGGAGGCAGTGATCAAGACCATCCCCAAGAAAAAGAAATGCAAAAAGGCCAAATGGTTGTCTTAGGAGGCCTTACAAATAGGTGAGTAAAGAAGAGAAGCTAAAGCCAAAGGAGAAAGGGAAAGATATACCCATCTGAATACAGAGTTCCAAAGAATAGAAGGAGATATAAGAAAACCCTCCTCAGTAATCAGTGCAAAGAAATAGAGGCAAATAATGTAATGGGAAAGACTAGAGATCTCTTCAAGAAAATTAGAGATACCAAGGGAACATTTCATGCAAAGATGGGCTTGATAAAGGACAGAAATGGTATGGACCTAACAGAAGCAGAAGATATTAAGAAGAGGTGGCAAGAATACACAGAAGAACTGTTCAAAAAAGAGCTTCACGACCCAGATAATCACGATGATGTGATCATTCATCTAGAGCCAGACATCCTGGAATATGAAGTCAAGTGGGCCTTAGAAAGCATCACTATGAACAGAGCTAGTGGAGGTGATGGAATTCTAGTTGAGCTATTTCAAATCCTGAAAGATGATGCTGTGAAAGTGCTGCACTGAATATGCCACCAAATATGGAAAATTCAGCAGTGCACAGGACTTGAAAAGGTTAGTTTTCATTCCAATCCCAAAGAAAAGCAATGCCAAAGAATGCTCAAACTATCGCACAATTGCACTCATCTCACATGCTAGTAAAGTAATGCTCAAAATTCTACAAGCCAGGCTTCAGCAATACGTGAACCATGAACTTCCAGGTGTTCAAGCTGGTTTTAGAAGAGGCAGAGGAATCAGAGATCAAATTGCCAACATCCGCTGGATCATGGAAAAAGCAAGAGAGTTCCAGAAAAACATCTATTTCTGTTTTATTGACTATGCCAAAGCCTTTGACTGTGTGGATCACAATAAACTGTGGAAAATTCTGAAAGAGATGGGAATCCCAGACCTCTTGACCTGCCTCCTGAGAAATCTGTATGCAGGTCAGGAAGCAACAATGACTGAACATGGAACAAGAGACTGGTTCCAAGTCGGGAAAGGAGTACGTCAAGGCTATATATTGTTACCCTGCTTATTTAACTTATATGCAGAGTGCATCATGAGAAACGCTGGGCTGGAAGAAGTACAAGCTGGAATCAAGATTGCTGGGAGAAATATCAATAACCTCAGATATGCAGATGACACCACCCTTATGGCAGAAAGTGAAGAATTAAAGACCCTCTTGATGAAAGTGAAAGTGGAGAGTGAAAAAAGTGGCTTAAAGCTCAACATTCAGAAAACTAGGATCATGGCATCTGGTCCCATCATTTCATGGCAAATAGATGGGGAAACAGTGGAAACAGTGTCAGACTTTATTTTCGGGGGCTCCAAAATCACTGCAGGTGACTGCAGCCATGAAATTAAAAGATGCTTACTCCTTGGAAGGAAAGTTATGACCAACCTAGATAGCATATTCAAAAGCAGAGATATTACTTTGCTAACAAAGGTCCGTCTAGTCAAGGCTATGGTTTTTCCAGTGGTCATGTATGGATGTGAGAGTTGAACTGCAAAGAAAGCTGAGCACCGAAGAATTGATGCTTTTGAACTGTGGTGTTGGAGAAGACTCTTGAGAGTCACTTGGACTGCAAGGAAATCCAACCAGTCCATCCTAAAGGATATCAGTCCTGGGTGTTCATTGGAGGGACTGATGCTGAGGCTGAAGCTCCAATACTACGGCCATCTCATGCGAAAAGTTGACTCACTGGAAAAGACCCTGATGCTGGAAGGGATTGAGGGCAGGAGGAGAAGGGGACGACAGAGGATGAGATGGCTGGATGGCATCACCAACTCGATGAACATGAGTTTGAGTTAACTCCGGGAGTTGGTGATGGACAGGGAGGCGTGGTATGCTGTGATTCATGGAGTCGCAAAGAGTCGGACACGACTGAGCGACTGAACTGAACTGAACTGGACTGAACTCTGCATATAAATTAAATAAGCAGGTTGCCAATATACAGCCTTGACGGACTCCTTTCCCAATATGAACCAGTCCATTGTTTCATGTCCGATTCTAACTGTTGCTTTTTGACCTGCATACAGATTCCTCAGGAGGCAGATCAGGTTGTCTGGTATTCCCATCTCTTTAAGAATTTTCCACAGTTTATTGTGTTCCACACAGTCAAAGGCTTTGGCAAAGTCAATAAAGCAGAAGGAGATATTTTTCTGGAACTCTCTTGCTTTTGCTGTGATCCAACAGATTTTGGCAATTTGATCTCTGGTTCCTCTGCCTTTTCTAAATCCAGCTTAAACATTTGGAATTTACAGTTCACATACCATTGAAACCTGACTTGAAGAATTTTGAGCATTATTTGTTATCATGTGAGATGAAACCAATTGTGGTGTTGTTTAAACATTCTTTGGCATTGCCTTTCTTTGGAAGTGGAATGAAAACTGACCTTTTGCAGTCCTGTGGCCGCTGATGATTTTTCCAAATATCCTGGCATATTGAGTATAGCACTTTCACACCATCATCTTTTAGGATTTGAAATAGCTCAACTGGAATCCTGTCACCTCCACTCAGTTCAGTTCAGTCACTGTCATGTCTGATTCTTTGCGAACCCGTGAGTCACAGCACGCCAGGCCTCCCTGTCCATCACCAACTCCTGGAGTTCACTCAGACTCACGTCCATCAAGTTGGTTGGAAATCTACATTCAAGTGGGTATAGGTTTCCTTTCTCATTTGTCTTTAGCTTCTCTTCTTTTCTCAGCTACTTGTAAGGCCTGGTCTTGATCATTGCCTCCTGTATAATGTCATGAACCTCCGTCCATAGTTCTTCAGGCAGTCTGTCTATTCAGTCTAATCCCTTGAATCTGTTTGTCACTTTGACTGTATAACCTTAAGGGATTTGTTTTACATTATACCTGAATGGCTTAGTGGTTTTACCTTCTTTCTTCAATTTATGTCTGAATTTTGCAATGAGTTCATGATCTGTGCCACAGTCAGCTCCCAGTCTTGCTTTTGCTGAATGGATAGAGCTTTTCCACCCTTGGCTACAAAGAATATAACAATCAGACTTTGGTGTTGAGAATCTGGTGATGTCCACGTGTAGAGTTATCCATTGCACTGTTGGAAGAGGGTGTTTGCTCTGACCAGTGTGTTCTCTTGGCAAAACTTTGTTAGCCTTCACCCTGCTTCATTTTGTACTCCAGGCCCAAATTTACCTGTTACTCTAGGTATCTCTTAACTTCCTGCTTTTGTATTCCAATCCCTTGTGATGATAGGACAACATTTTGGGGTGTTAATTCTAAAAGGTCTTGTAGGTCTTCATAGAATTATTCAGCTTCAGCTTCTTCAGCCTTTCTGGTCAGGGCATAGACTTGGATTACCATGATATTGAATTGTTTGCCTTTGAAACAGAGATCATTCTGTCATTTTTGAGATTGCATCTAAGTACTGCATGTTGGACTCGTTGACTATGATTGCTACTCCATTTCTTCTAAGGGATTCTTGCCCTTAGTAGTAGATATAATGGTTATCTGAGTTAAATTCACCCATTCCAGTCCATTTTAGTTCGCTGATTCCTGGAATGTCGACATTCATTCTTACCATCTCCTGTTTGACCACTTCCAATTTGCCTTGATTCATAAAACTAACATTCCAGGTTTCTATGCAATATTGCTCTTTATAGCATTGGACCTTGCTGCTATCACCAGTCACATCCACAACTGGGTGTTGTTTTTGCTTTGGTTCCGTCTCTTCATTGTTTGTGGAGTTATTTCTCCACTGATCTCCAGTAGCATATTGGGCACCTACCGACCTGTGGAGTTCATCTTTCAGTATCCTATCATTTTGCCTTTTCATACTGTTCATGGGGTTCTCAAGGCAAGAATACTGAAGTGGTTTGCCATTCCCTTCTCCAGTGCACCACATTTTGCCAGAACTCTCCATCATGACCCTTCTGTCCTGGGTGGCTCTACATGGCCTGACACAGTTTCATTGAGTTAGACATGGCTTTGGTCCATGTGATCAGTTTGATTAGTGTTCTGTGATTTTGGTTTTCATTCTGTCTGCCCTCTGAAGCATAAGTTAAGAAGCTTATGGAAGCTTCCTGATGGGCGAGACTCACTGTAAGGGAAACTGGGTCTTGTTCTGATTGGCAGAGCTATGCTCAGCAAATCTTGAATTCAATTTTTGTTGATGGGTGGGGCTGTGTTCCCTAGCTGTTGTTTGACCTGAGACCAAACTGTGGTGGAGGTAATGAAGATAACGGCGACCTCCTTCAAAAGGTCCTGTGCACACACTGCCGCACTCAGCCCCTGACCCTGCAGCAGGCCACCACCAACCCACGCCTCTGCCAGAGATTCTCAGACACTCCCGGGCAGGTCTGTGTCAGTCTCTTCTGGGGTCACTGCTCCTTTCTCTTGGATCCTGGTGTGCACAAGGTTTTGTTTGTGCCCTCTAATACACTGTTTCTCCAGTCCTATGTACATTCTGTAGTCAAATCCCACTGGACTCCAAAGTCAAATTCCTTGATGGTCCTCAGTCCCTTTGCCAGATCCCCAGGTTGGGAAATCTGTTGTAGGTCCAAGAGCTTTCTTGACAGTGTGAGAATTTCTCTGGTATTATTGTTCTGCAGTTTGTTTTGTGGGTCGTCTGCTCAGCGGCTCTATGGTTGGGCTAATAATGGTGACCTCTTCCAAGAGGGCTTATGCCACACGCTGTGTCACCCAGATCTGCTGCACCCCAAGCTCCTGTGGCAGGCCACTGTACCTCTGCAGGAGATACTCAAACACTCAAAGGCAGGTCTGACTCAATCTCTGTGGGGTCTCTGGGTCCTGGTTCAGACATGGTGTTGTTTGAGCCCTCTGAGTATCTCTGGCGGGTATGGGGTTTGATTCTAAATGTGATTTTGCCCCTCCTGCCATCTTGCTGGGCCTTCTCCTTTGCTCTTGAATGTGGGGTATCTGTTTTTGGTGGGATCCATCATTCTCCTGTCGATGTTTGATCAGCAGTGAGTTGTAACTTTGGAGTTCTCACAGGAGAAGATGAACGCCCGTCCTTCTACTCTGTCATCTGGTGTGCAGTTTGGTTTATCACAGGATATTGAATCAGTTCCCTGTGCTATACAGTAGGACCTTGTTGTTTATTCATTTTGATATTTTGATTTTGGTAATTTGAGTCTTTTTTTCTTCAAACTAGATGAAGATTTGTATGCTTTATTAGATCCTTTCAAGGAATGCTTGGTTTCCTTGCTTTTCTCTATTGTTTTCCTATTCTCTGTTTTATTTATCTCCACTCTAATCTTCATTTCCTTCCTTCTTCTAGCTTTGGTTTTGGTTTGGCCATTGTATAATGATGTAAAATTAGGTTGTTAATTTGATATCTTTCTTCTTTTTAAATATAAACACTTATAGCTATACATTTCCCTCTTAGTACTGTTTTCACTGTATCCCATATGTTTTGGTATATTGTTTTTTCATTTGTCTTAAGGTATTTTCTAACATCCCTTGTGATTTCTTTGATCCACTGGTTGTTTAAGAGTGTATTGTTTCCACATATTTGTGTATGTTCCTATTTTTCCTTCCATTGACTGCTTGTTTCATTCCAGTGCAATGGAAAAAATATTTGTATGTTTTCAATTTTTAAAAATTTGTTAAAACTTATTCTGTTGTCTAATGTATGGCTTATCCTAGAGAATGTTCCATGTACACTTGAGAAAAATATCTATTCTGATGTTGGGAGGAATGTTCTGTATATGTCTGTTAGGCCAAATTCATTTATTTAATGTTATTTAAACCCTCTGTTTCCTTGTTGATCTTCTGTTTTTCTCTCCAGTTATTGAAAGTGGAGTATTAAAAATAAGTCTCTAGTAATTACTGTATATCTGTCTCTTTCTCCCTTTAATTCCATTGATGTTTGCCTCATATATTTTGGAGGTCTGATGTTTTGATGTGTAAATGGTTATAACTGCCATATTCTTTTGGTGAATTGACCTTTTTACTAACATACAGTGTACTTACTTGTCTCTTGTAACTTTTTATTTATTTATTTTTTTTAGTGCATCAACTTACATGAATAATTTTTATTCAGATCCCTCTGTTCTTGGTGCTTTATAGTTCTCAACCATGACATAGAACCAGAGATCAAATTGCCAACATCCTCTGGGTCATCGAAAAAGCAAGAGAGTTCCAGAAAAACGTCTATTTCTGCTTTATTGACTATGCCAAAACCTTTGACTATGTGGATCACAATAAACTGTGATCATTTTGGGGGGCTCCAAATCACTGCAGATGGTGACTGCAGCCATGAAATTAAAAGACGCTTACTCCTTGGGAGAAAAGTTATGATCAACCTAGACAGCATATTAAAAAGCAGAGACATTACTTTGCCAACAAAGGTCCATCTAGTCAAGGCTATGGTTTTTCCAGTAGTCCTGTATGGATGTGAGAGTTGGACTATAAAGAAAGCTGAGGTGTTGGAGAAGACTCTTGAGAGTCCCTTGGACTGCAAGGAAATCCAGTCCATCCTAAAGGAGATAAGTCCTGAATACTCATTGGAAGGACTGATGTTGAAGCTGAAACTCCAGTACTTTGGCCACCTGATGCGAAGAGCTTACTCATTTGAAAAGACCCTGATGCTGGGAAAGATTGAAGGCGGGAGGAGAAGGCGACGACAGAGGATAAGATGGTTGGATGGCAACACCGAGTCAATGGACATGGGTTTGAGCAAGCTCTGGGAGTTGGTGATGGACAGGGAGGTCTGGCGTGCTGCAGTTTATGGGGTCACAAAGAGTCAGACACGACTGAGCGATTGAACTGAATTGAACTGAAGAAAACCAGAAAGGTCAAACGGATTTCTACCTGGGAATAGAGACATTGCAGGCCCTTTATTTATGTGAATTCAGGTTTCTACCCAGGATCAGGCTGCTCACCCTTGGCCCTTGAGTAGATTCAAGGAAGGAAGTACTAGCCATAGGGGCTGTGGTGAGAAGGTCAGGGTGTCATGTTGAAGAGAATGTGAACAATCTGGAGAGAGAAGGAGGGTGATGAATAGAACAAAATGTTTCCTTACTTTATTTGAGAGGTGTGAGTTTCTGTAATATGTAAGACTTGCAATGATAATGCTTTATGGTTTTCAAAGTGCTTTCATATTTTAAATTATCTCTTTGACCCGGGCAGCAAGGCTGTGACTTATGTAGAGAAAACAGTATTTATAGCCAACTCTCTCACACAAGACTGAGAGAAGTTAAGGGAACTGCCCTGTATCATGCACCTCAGAAGTGATGGAGCCAGACCTGTGCTCATGCGTCTGTGTCACGCTGCCTTACTCATTTGGGTGCGGTGGGCAGGGATAGCTCTCGATGACATTGTGCAGAAAGTGAATACTGTCCCTGGCGACTTCCACCTCTCTTTTTGACATCCAGGTGCCCATCGCCCAATGTAGCACTCCCTAATAACACGGACAGCAACCACCTGCTGGTGTTGAGCACTTAGGTGCTTGGCAGGCTCCATGCTAAACATTAAACCTGCCTTATCATGCACGAGTATTCACAATAGCCAAAATATAGAAACAGCCAAAATGCCCATCCACTCGTGAATGCATAAGCAAAATGTGCTATATCCATGCAGTGAAATATTATTTGGTGACAAAAAGGAATGAAGTAATGATACATGCGACATACAACATAGAGGAACCCTGAAAGCATTGTGCTAAAGTGAAAGAAGCCAGACACAAGAGACTGCCCGCAGGCTGATTCTATTTGTATGCAATGTCCAGAAGAGGCATGTCCACAGACACAGAAAGTAGGTTAGCGGTTGCCTAGGCTGGGTGAGGAGAGTTGGGGAGGGGAAGGGGGCGTGGAGAGTGACTGCCAGTGGGTTTCCTCTTGGGGTAATGAAAGTGTTCTGGATATTGGTGATGGGGTGCCACCTTGTGCATGTACAAAACCTCGCTGGATGGCTCATTTCACTTTATAATGGTGATGTTTATGGTATGTGATTTATATTTCAATAAAACTGTTACCAAGAGTGCATCATCTCTCTCATTCTTTTTTTTCCTCTTAATCTTTATAATAGCTCTAGGAGTTGGGGAATAATGAGAACTTGAGGCTCAGAGAAATTAATTGGTCACATTCTTTCAGCTAGTAAATGGCAAGGGAACACATCCAACTTTGCCTAAGGCAAGGCTCTTGCTTTTCTTGCTTTTTTATTGGGATGTAGTTGCTTTACAATGGTGTAAGGCTCTTGCTTCTCACCATTTCACACTGCCTCTAATGCATTACTCATATAGAGGATATGGTAAGAGCCAATATTCACCGAGGACTTATTGTGTGCCCAGCGCATTGCATTCATGACCTGATTGATGCCTACAACAAGGTAGGCACTATTCAAGCAGAAGTCTCTCAACTTTTTTGATTGTACATCTCTCTACTGAAAATATTTTGAGAAGTATTCTCAATATTTAAGTGTTTTGTAAAATGATGTACATGTAACTCTATTAATACATTATGTATGTTCCATACATCAAAAGGACATTTTAAAAGGATGAGATAAAGATGAAATATTGTTTAAACTTTTTATAATATCTGCAGTACAAAAAACTATTTTGGCTCTCACTACGATGTCATGAATACATTTTTTTCCCCGCAGAGAATGTGTGACTGCATACACATCATTAAAAAAAACCTTGGGTGAATATAGTAATATAGTAATACAGCTATAATTATAGACTATAATACAGCTATGTGAAGGTGTGGATCTAAGTTTAGTTTGTTTCAGCACTTGGTTGCAGTGACTGTCATAGATGAGAAAGGTGTCTGAAAAAGATATATAACTCTCAATGGAAGGCAGATTCCAGAGGCTGTGTTTACCATGTCATCACGATTCTTTTTCAATTCCACCCCCCAATTATGCAACTTTTTTTGATAAAGTTTGGCTGGTAAGCCATCTCCTTTCCTGATGCCAATTATTTATTTTTGCCAATCAATCAGCATTTGTTGCACTTTTGTGTTTTTAACAAATGGGTGTGAAATCCACCAAAACTCTACAATTGAAAGATTTTAAAACAGGGTAGACATTTTCAGTCCCAGATTTTAAGTGTGTAGATATGAGAGGTTTTCTAGGTATGCAACTTACATCATTTTTGGCAATAAAATTACATAACAATGAAAACACAAATATCTGTTCTCCAAATGTTCTCCCATGAACTAAGTTTCCTTCCAAAGCAGTTATTTTCCTCACTCACTGTTGAACTCTCAGCTTAACCTTGAAGACTGACATGGGGGTGTATTTATTATAACTGTTTAAAAAAATACCCATTGACTGTTAAAGGACCCTACAGAAAAGGTCAGTAAATTTAAAATGCATTTTTCTGTGAAGGGAAATTTTAGTCTGAAAACTCTTTTAAGGGCCCTGCCACAAAATAACCAGCTAACCTCTATGTGATAACACAGAAGTTAAGAAAGTGACAAAGGGAGTGTCACTCCCTACCTTGTTACAAAATAGAGTGCTGTGAACATTTCAGAAGTCTAGTTTCTGTACTATATTTTTAAAGTCAATTACAATTCTTTTTTAACAAAAAATTATCTATTTACCTATTTTCTACTACAAGGGGTCTTCGTTGCTGTTTGTGGGCTTTCTCTAGTTGCGCTGAGCAGGGGCTACTCTCTTGTTGCAGAGTACAGGCTCTCGGGGCAGTCAGGCTTCAGTAGTTGTAGGTTACTGTCTTAGTTACCCCAGGGCATGTGGAATCTTTCCAAACCAAGGATTGAACCCATATCCCTTGCATTGGTAGGTAGATCTCAATCACCGCCCCACCAGGGAAGTCCTCTGTACCCTACTGATAAATCTTTTAGCACTTTGTACATTTTAGGCTTCAATATCTTTGCTGTGAAAGGTTACCAACTTTTTCAGTAAACTTACTTTGAGATTCACCCCCACCTTTTGAAAAAACTTCCTATCAAAGCAGCACTTGGAAAAAAATTAGTCATTTTGTTCATACTATATCTTCTTTGTATCTTTCCTTTGGTAGCCCATATCATTAGAGTAAAAAACTGCTTTTCCAGTTTTCCTGTAAGGCATTAAAAAAAAAAATTAAAGTGTTTCAATACTCTGTAATGACCTACATGGGAATAGAATCTAAAAAAGAGTGGATCTATGTAGATGTATAACTGAGTGACTTTGCTGTACAGCAGACACTAACAAACGTTGTATATTAACTATTATGTGTCAGTTACTCAGTCGTGGCTGACTCTGTGACCCCATAGACTGTAACCCAACAGGCCCTCCTGTCCATGGAATTCTCCAGGCAAGAATACTGGAATGGATTGCCATGCCCTCTTCCAGGGGATCTTCTCTACCCAGGGATCGAACCCTGGTCTCCTGCATTGCGGGCAGATTTTTTACCATCTAAGCCACCAGGAAAGCAGATTTTAAAGTTCTTGCTAATCATGATAGCTTCATATCATTATTAGCTAATATATCAAAGCATACACTTAAAATGAGTTTTTTTATTAACATAGCAGACGTGAATCATACTTTAAATAGCTTTCTTTTTTTCCAGGTTGAACTTTTTTTTCTTTTGGGCATGTCACACGGCTTGTGGGATCTTATTTTCCTGAGCACAAACTGAACCCAACCCTGGCAGTGAAAGAGTGGAGTCCTAACCAGTGGACTGCCAGGGAATTCCATAAGTAGTTTTCTTGATATTTTCTTTTTATTTATTTATTTTTTTGGCTGATTTCTTATCAGAACCAATTTGTTCATTGTTGTTTTTGTAATGCTTTGAAGTGGGGCTGATGAAAAGCTTATACTAGGAATGGGAGATGAATCAGTTTTGCCATTTTCCTGTTGCCCACTTGTATTCTTCATAGTCTTCATTCAGGCTGTGGTTTATTTGTAGGAATCTTTTCAAACCACTTTTCCATTTGAGGAGAACTGGTTTAGTTAAAACCAGATGATATAATCTGTAAATTCAGAACCCAACACAGACATTACAGAACTTTTCAATAGGCTAAAAATGAAAGAGGGTGGATGCCACCACCAAACCCTTCTGTGTTGTGAATTTACCATTCCTTCTTCGGGATATACCCATCAGTGTCCATCTTACAAACAGATCAAATGAGGGTGCCAGTGTCACCACATGTCTTGGGTACATTATAGTTTAATGTCTTTTATCTTTCTGCTTCAAAATAAATTTAAATTAAAGCTGGAATATTTTCTTCATACACCTCAATGTATCGTCTGTACATCTCACTTTAGAGACAACTGGTTTATTACATTGATTCCATTTTACAAATGAGACAACTGAGGTCCTGACAGGTAAAGAAATGAACTCAAGGATACACAGCTAGTATGTGATAGAGTTAGTATTCAAACAGACCTGTTTGGCTCCAGTGCCCATGCTCCCTCTATTACAACCAAAAGACCCTGACTGGTTCAATGACACATGATTTCTGGTGACACCAGAAGGAGGGAAGACTGATGATCTTATTAATAACTCCCAGCTGGGGGCTCGTTTCCCTTCAGGTGGTCTACAGCAGAGAAAGGGGCAGGCTTAGAAGGAGGATACTTGCAAATCTGGAATCTAACCACCAATCATCAGGCACATACTATGTGCAAGTCACAGAGCTCAGGAACTTCCTTGGTGGTCCAGTGGTTAAGACTGTACTCCCAATGAAGGGGGCCTGGGGTTTGATCCCTGGTCAGGAAGCTAGATCCTGCATGCTGCAACTAAGACCCAGAGCAGACAGCAACAACAACAACAACAACAACAACACACACACACACACACACACAGCCAAGCACTGAATCCTTATGACCCTGGAAGGGAGCTCTGAGTGGTATGTCCAATTCACAGATGACAAAATGGAATAGATGGTCATACTGGCACTCCAAGCCAAAAATGGAATGACTCCCAAACCTGGGATCTTAACCAATACACAGTGTTGCCTCTAATCCACCTGCCTCATAGACAGTATTGTTTCAGTGAGCACACAGGAAGAGCAACATGCCAGGCTCTGTGCCAACTGCTTTCCATGTATTGCATCTCATTTAACTCTCACAACAGCTTCATGAGAAAGGTACTGCCAGACACTGTCCCCATTTTCCAGATGCAGAAAGTGAGGCTCAGAGAGATTAGGTAACTTGTCCAAGGTCATCAGGGGTTGCCAGCAAGTGGCAGATCTTCTTCCAGTCTGGCCTCCCTTTTATCATTGCTTTGGGCAGGGACTGGGCAGAATCTTCCAGAGCTAGCCTTTCATGGGGAGCCACATCCATCTACCAGCATCTCCTCACTGAGTGGATGGAATCCAGAGAGGTCAAGAACAATGTGGTCTGTGGACAGATGCCAGCCCAACAAGATAAGAAAAGACTTTAAGAGTTTGGAAAGTTTTTTTCAATATTTTTATATTTATTTATTGAAGTATAGTTGGTTTACAATGTTGTCCTTGCTGTTTATTTTATATACAGTGGTGTGTATACTTTAATCCCAAACTCCTAATTTATATCCCTCCTTTCCCCTTTGATAACCATAAGTTTGTTTTCTATGTCTGTGGTCTGTTTCTGTTTTGTAAATAAGTTCATTTGTGTCATATTTTACATTCCACATATAGCGATATCACATGATACTTGTTTTTTTTCTGTCTGACTTACTTCACTTAATATGGTAATCTCTAGGATCATCCATGTTGCTGCAAATAGCATTATTTCATTCTTTTCTGTGACTGAGTACTATCCCATTGTGTATATACCATACACATATGTAGTATTTTTTAAATTATTTCATAATAAATGCCTTTATTTAGTGATCAGAATCATTCAAACATGGGGCTTGCCAGGATAAAGAATAACAGAAGAGGTGCTCGGTGATGAGAGTTTGGGAACCGGGCTATAAGACTCTCTAAGGACAGATGATGCCAGCTTCATCTTAGAGTCCTCAGTGCTGGCACACACCTCCTTAAGTGCTCATTAACTTTCAAACATACACAGTGCAAAGAGAACACATTAATACAATAAGCTCCCATGTACCCATTTCTGTGTGTGTTTATTCACTCAGTTGTGTCTGCTCTTTGCGACTCCATGGACTGTAGCCCTCCAGTTTCTTCTGTCCATGGAGAATCTCCAGGCAAGAATACTGGAGTGGATTGCCGTGCCCTCCTCCAGGGGATCTTCCCAACCAGGTCTCCTGCACTGCAGGAAGATTCTTCACCATCTGAATCACCAGGGAAGCCCATTACCCAGCTCCAAGAACCATAGCTCACAGCCAATTTAGCTTTCTTATGCTCCCACTGACTGACCCCTAAACCTCCTTGCAGATTATTTTGAAGCAAGTCCCAGATATTGTATAATTCTACCCAGAAATATTCTAATATGTCACTCTGAAAGATAAGTGCTTTATAAATACAACATCATCATACCTAAAAAATGAACAATAATTCCTTAAATATCATCTAGAGACTTCCCGGCTGGTCCAGTGGCTACGACTCTGCCCTCCTGGGTTTGATCCCTGGTCAGGGAACTAGATCCTCCATGCTGCAAGAGAGTTTGGAAACATTTATACAAGTTCGATATTGTTGCAGCATCCAAGTGCCTAATTATTTTTTCAAAAAGTTTTACCAAAGTATCTGTTCACAGCAGATTGGAAATAACCTATCTTTCACCACAGATAGTTTGAAAAGCACTGGTATAGACAAATCTAGTCCATGCTCCATGCCCACAAGCTGTCCTTTTGAGAGCAGGGGTGATCAGTTCTGAGCCAGCAGAGGGGGTGAATTGCCTGCAAATGATTCCCAAAGGATTATAGGAAAGCCTTGGTTCAGTCAAGTTGAACCTGATTCTGAGGGTTTGTGAAAGACAATAAAGGCCTGCTCTTGTTCCTCTTGGGAAGCCTCCAAGAAGAATGAGGCAGTTGGCTTTACATGATATTGATGCTGCCTTAGAAGATCCAGCCTCGTTTTTATTTCGAGGACACCCTCAGTAGTTCTCCAATGACTGTCCATCAGCAGAGGGCATCACTGTGACATCCTCCGATCCAGAGATGCCACTGCTGTCCTCAGTTTCCAGAGGCATTGCTATCTCCCCAGATACAGGACATGATCCAGTTAACTGTTGGGAGCACAGGCTGTGAGGGGTTGGGAAACGAGATTGTAAAGTGAGCTTTAGGAGCCTAAGATAAAGGTCTGGGCAGATGACCAGACTCATTTTTCCCTTCTGCTTTCTGTCAGTGCAAATGCTGCCTGCTGCTGCTGCTAAGTCGCTTCAGTCGTGTCCGACTCTGTGCAACCCCATAGACAGCAGCCCACCAGGCTCCTTGTCCATGGGATTTTCCAGGCAAGAGTACTGGAGTGGGTTACCATCCCAGTGTAAATGCTGCCTATCTTAGCTCTGCTTTCACCAGGCAGCCCTGCTTGACTACTCTGATCCTAGTTACTTCCACCTTCACAGCATCCTTGTAGCCTGTCACACCCAACACTTCATCATATAGGGTCCTACATGGTTCTCCTGTGACTTATGTCTCAATTTCTTGTGTAGGTTAAAGGTTGCCAAAGCAATTGCAGGAGAAAAGGCAAGGATTTAACAACCAGAACTGAGACATGACAAGAGAAGGCTGGGCCTCAAGAGTAAGGGGGCTTCCCAATTATCATAATTGAAGTCTGAAGTTAGGAATGGTCTGGTAAGGGTGACTCCCTGCAGGGTCCCAGAATGCTGGGCTGGAACTGCTGATGTCCTTCTGGGCTAGAGCTGGTGGATGGGCTGAGTCTGTAGCTAAAGGGTTGGTTGATCCTCGGAAAGTGGCTCTAGACTTGGAAGGGGAGGAAGAGAATCTGGGAACCAGGCAGGACCTGAGCCTGCACTGTTCCTTGGCCTCCCATCCAAAGCCCTTCACAATGTGACCCCATCATAATGGTAACAGTTAACATCTGGTGAGCACTTCCTATGTGCCAGCCACTGCTCCAAGTTTCCATGTATTAACTCATTTAGTCCTCAAACTAACCTTATGAGCAGGTTTCATTATTATTCCCATTTTACAGCTGAAGAAACTGAGGCACAGAGAAGTTAAGAGGTTAACTGACTCGCCCAAGTTTGCACAGCTAGCATGGGGCGGAGCTAGGATTCAAACAGGCAATGTGGCTCTAGGGGCAGAAGTTCAGCCAAAAGCCTTTGCTCTGAAATCTTTGTCTTGTGATCAGGGCCTTCAATGCCTTAACTTGAAGGACTTGCTCTAATGGTGGAGCTCTCAGATATGCTGGCGCCTGATAAGGGAGAAAATTCGGATCTCAGAGGCTTTCCCTTAGAGGCACACTCAACTCTGCCACCCGAACCCTAAGTTTCAAGTGGCTCCTCTGTGAGGCTGTATCTACATCTTATATGAGATAAATGAGGGAAGAGATTCCCCTGCTTGGGTTTGTGGCATCCTTCTAAATGACCCAAGGCCTCCAAGCCATGGACTCAGTGTTTCAATGACCCTTGTATGGGCTGAGTTCACTTGGACATTGATTCCACTCAAATGAGTGGAACCTGGTGAGACCTCAACTTGAAGCAGTTTTAGAAGGATTTTGTATCATGCCCCTTTGTCATTCATTCTATTTCTGGAGATCAAGAAATGGGGATCTGCCATTACTGGTGCTGAGACTGTCTTCATCTGTGTATTCTGTGGTTGGGGGGAAATAACTCTATTTTTTTCTTTTTTTAAAATTGAGGTATAGTTGATGATATTCACTATGTTCCCTGTGCTGCATAATATATTCTTGTAGGTGATTTATTTATTTTGTAAAATTATTTTTAAAATTTATTTGGCTACATTGGGTCTTAGTTGCAGCACGTGGGATCTTTCGTTGTGGTGCACAGACTCTCTGTTAGTGGCGCACTAGCTCAGTAGTTGAAGCATGTGGGTTAGTTGCTCTGCAGCATGTGGGATCTTAGTTCCCAGACCAGGGATTAAACTGGCATCCCCTGCATTGCAAGGCAGATGCCTAACCACTGGACAACCAGGGAAGTCCCTCATTTTATACATGGTAGTTTCTGTCTCTTAATCCCTTACCTCTTGCCTCTCCTCTACACTGTTAACCACTACTTTATTCTCTATATCTGTGAATCTATTTCTTTTTTGTTATATTGGCCACTTTGTTGTATTTTTTAGATTCCACATACAAGATATATCATACAATATTTGTCTTTCTCTCTCTGACTTGTTTCACTAAACACAATTCCCTCTCTGTCTGTTTTCTTCTATGGTTATAGGGCTTCCCTGGTAGTTCAGCTGGTAAAGACTCTGTCTGCAATGCAGGAGACCCTGGTTCGATTCCTGGGTCAGGAAGATCTGCTGGAAAAGGGATAAGCTACCCCCTCCAGTATCTTGGGCTTCCCTGGTGGCTCAGTTGGTAAAAAAAAAAATCCACCTGCAATATGGGAGACCTGGGTTTCATCCCTGGGTTGGGAAGATCCTCTGGAGAAGAGAAAGGCTACCCACTCCAGTATTCTGGCCTGGAGAATTCCATGGACTGTGTAGTCCATGGGATAGCAAAGAGTTGGACACAACTGAACAACTTTCACTAGGGCAGGTATGGGCAGTTCTTCATGACTGGTCTGCTAAGAGCATGATGTTGGTCCAGGTTGGCAGAGAGGCAAGGAGGGCCTCAAGCTGGGCACAGGCTTTCAAGAGGAGACATTGTCCCTGAGTCAGCTCTTCCCACAGGTGGCTAGAGACATCTCCAAAGAGCAGGGAAAGGGAGAAGGAAAGAGCACTGCAGTTGGTCACAGAGCCTTTGCTAATGGATTTGTGCACCATCTTTGGCATGCATACCACAAGTTGCCAATCCCTGGAAGAAAGTCAACTCTGACCCTGCTGTAACAGTTGAGGGATCAAGGTCAACTGCCTGCTGGGTGCTCTAGGACCCTGGAGCCACCAGTTCAGTTATACCTATCCTGGGGTGGTTCCCATTCTTCTGCGAGTTTAACTGCTCCCTGAAGGCACAAGGAAGAACTGGCCCCAGTCTGGTCACCCTTTCCAGTAGGCCAGCTGGCATCATCAAGAGTTCTGTTCCTAGGGTCCCCTGGCAGCCTGTTTGGCAAGAGCGAGCTGGGAAGAATAGTCACTTGGTTTGTTTTCTGTCTGCCAGACGCTCAGAGCTGCTGGAAATCCAGGCGGATGCAATAACTCGACATAGTTTCATTCATGGAAATCCAGAGGGAGGACACACTCCTTCCAAAGATGGATAGGGCCCTCATGCCTAATCTGGCAAGTCGAGTAGGGCTCCCATTTCTCCACACATTTCAAAGTCTAATTAAATGCTGGGGCTGCCTCATGTACCTCCTTCTGTGCTCACAGAACACTTGTTTCTCAGGGCTCCTGGGGACCGAAGATTTTGTAAAGGAATAAACAGACCAAAAACACATATGCAAGTTATTCATATTTATGAGTGAACAATGAGTAAGACAGCAGATTGATGAAGCTTCCCCGCCAAGAGAGGAATTGGATTCCAGGCTGCAGGAATGGCAGGACAACAGCCAGAGCAAAGCGGTTAGGGGCGCAAAAAGCTTGCCCTGTGCAAGATTGGCCAGACTCAACCCGGAATATTGTGCTCACTTTGGGAGCCCAGCTACAGGGGTGACCGAGAGTGAAGGTGAGAAATGATTGGAAGAGTTGGGAGTGTTTAGCAGGAGGAGAAGGCTCCCGGGGAACATGACAGCTGCCTTTAGAAAATCGGAGGGCTGGCCCGTGGGAGAGAGGAAGGGGACTTAAGGCAGAGTGGAGGAGTGGAAAGTGTGGGCTATGGATTCAGGAACCCTCAGCTGAATTCCTCACTCTGCGATTTACTAGGCCTGCTCTCTTAGGTCACTTAATCTCCTGAAGCCTCATATTTTTTCATCAGTTCAGTGACTTGAAAGATAATTCCTCCCTGCGCTATGAGGATCCACTGAGAGGAGGGTCCATAAAAGAGTGCATGAAATCCGCACACACTTAGCCATTGATATTGCTGTGAGTCTGTGGTCCTGGAGTGCATAGCCTGATCCAGTGGGTGAAACTGACAGAGAGGCAAACTGTGATGCAGTACAGTTACGAAGAGCTACCTAACCACTCTAGGGGTAGTGGATACAAATAACTGCTTTGGGAAGTAATCAGTTTGTCATCACTGGAGATGTTCAAGCAAAGACTGGACCAGTATATTCTAGGAGTCCATACGGGGGAGTTCCCGTATATGGAAGAAAGCTGGAGCAATCACCTCTAAGGTCTTGTCCAACCCTTAGGGTGGAGATTTTGTTCTTTAATATTAATTAATTTATTTATTTGGCTGTGTCAGATCTTAGTTGCAGCATGGCAGCTCTAGAGCATGTGGGCACAGGGATCAATAGTTGTGGAACACAGGCTTAGTTGCTCTGTGGCATGTGGGACCTCAGTCCCTAACTAGGGACCTAACTGACATCCTCGAACTTGCAAAGCAGATTCTTTTTTTTTAAAATCTTTTATTTATTTATTTATCATTGCCTGGGGAAGGCAATGGCACCTCACTCCAGTACTCTTGCCTGGAAAATTCCATGGACAGAGGAGCCTGGTAGGCTGCAGTCCATGGGGTCGCGAAGAGTCGGACACCACTGAGTGACTTCACTTTCACTTTCACTTTCATGCACTGGAGAAGGAAATGGCAACCCACTCCAGTGTTCTTGCCTGGAGAATCTCAGGGACGGGGGAGCCTGGTGGGCTGCCGTCTATGGGGTCACACAGAGTCAAACACGACTGAAGCGACTTAGCAGCAGCAGCAGCAGTGCTGGGTCTTGGTTGCTATATGCAGGCTTTCTCTAGTTGTGGTGAGTGGGAGCTACCCTCTAGTTGGGCTTCTCATTGAGATGGCTTCTCTTGTTG
The DNA here is from genome assembly GCA_006408695.1 of Aepyceros melampus. Classification (NCBI taxonomy): domain Eukaryota; kingdom Metazoa; phylum Chordata; class Mammalia; order Artiodactyla; family Bovidae; genus Aepyceros; species Aepyceros melampus. Next base: position 431,646 of record SJXQ01005831.1, read on the forward strand.
CAGAGCACCGGCTCTAGGGCGTGTGGGCTTCAGTTGTTAAAATGTGTCGGCTCACAGAAAGAAAAACATCAATACAGTATACTTACACATATATATGGAATTTAGAATGATGGTAATGATAAACCTGTACGCAAGACAGCAAAAGAGACACAGTTGTATAGAATGGCCTTTTGGACTCTGTGGGAGAGGGAGAGGGTGGGATGGGTTGGCAGAGTGGCAATGTAACATGTGTGATATCATAAGCGAAA
>SJXQ01005832.1:0-35087 GCA_006408695.1 Aepyceros melampus
GAAGATCATGGCATCTGGCCCCATCACTTCATGGGAAATAGATGGGGAAACAGTAGAAACAGTGTCAGACTTTGTTTTTTTGGGCTCCAAAATCACTGCAGATGGTGACTGCAGCCATGAAATTAAAAGGCGCTTACTCCTTGGAAGAAAAGTTATGACCAACCTAGATAGTATATTCAAAAGCAGAGACATTACTTTGCCGACTAAGGTCCGTCTAGTCAAGGCTATGGTTTTTCCTGTGGTCATGTATGGATGTGAGAGTTGGACTGTGAAGAAGGCTGAGCGCAGAAGAATTGATGCTTTTGAACTGTGGTGTTGGAGAAGACTCTTGAGAGTCCCTTGGACTGCAAGGAGATCCAACCAGTCCATTCTGAGGGAGATCAACCCTGGGATTTCTTTGGAAGGAATGATGCTAAAACTGAAGCTCCAGTACTTTGGCCACCTTATGCGAAGAGTTGACTCATTGGAAAAGACCCTGATGCTGGGAGGGATTGGGGGCAGGAGGAGAAAGGGACGACCGAGGATGAGATGGCTGGATGGCATCATGGACTCAATGGACGTGAGTCTGAGTGAACTCCGGGAGTTGGTGATGGACAGGGAGGCCTGGCGTACTGCGATTCATGGGGTCGCAAAGAGTCGGACACGACTGCGCGACTGAACTGAACTGAAGTGGTATGATAAGGGACAGAGGGAGATAACAGGAGTAAGAAATTAAAAGTTACATAACAGCATCAACCAACACTTATGGGTATTTATGACAAAAACCTTGGCTTCCTGAGAACACAAGCAGGCTAGGCAGAGAAGTAAACTGATACTCAAAGGGAGACACATTGATCATCACAAAAAGCAACTCCCAGGGAATATAATTGTGAATGCTTTTAAAGATGCTGCAAGACACTATTTTGATACAGTATTGATTGTATTATAGCTACTGCTGCTTTATTTCATTTTTATTTCATGTTATTTTGAGTATTTTAATCCTTCAAATGTAAAGCCAAAAATTCCAGTATTCAAAGTGTATGTATGCTATATGTGCTGCTTAGGAAGAAAATGCAAGCTCTTGTAATGTTAATTTATACATGTAAGACAAGTTTAATTTAAAAATCAGCTTCTGGTTAGTATTGAGTTTTTAGAGAGCTTTATTACTGTTGTTCAACTATATAGGAAGACTTTCAAGTTCATTTGGAAATATAAAAGATAGGAAAACTCTGAGGGGAAAAAACAATATATATATATACTTAAAAACAAATAGTGGGTTTAAGCCATACAAAATGGTGAAAGCCTCAGTAACTGTGGTTCGCAAGTAACAACATTGTTAATGTCAAGTCTCTTCAGTCGTGTCTGACTCTTTGCGACACCATGGATATAACCCGCCAGGCTCCTCTGTCCATGGGATTCTCCAGGCAAGAATACTGGAGTGGGTTGCCATTTCCTCCTCCAGGGGATCTTCCTGACCCAGGGAGGCCAATGAGGCAAAATAAACAACAGAAATAGACTAATACTTCAAAAGTTAGTATGTGGGAAAAGTGATATCTCAAATTACTAAGAAGAAAACAGATTGTTCAATAAACTGTTAGGATAATTCACTATTTAAAAAAATAAGAACACTATCCACTAGGATATATTCCATAAGAATCAAAGAGCTAAAGGTTAAAAAAAAAAAAAAAAAACAAGAAACAACACTAGAAGGAAATATGGCAAAGTTCTTTAATAACTTTAGACTGAGAAAGCCCTTCTCTAACTGAACTCAAAATCCACAAACTGACAAAAATAAATGGAAAGACAGGCTGTGTTCATGGACTGGAAGAATCAATACTGTAAAACGTCCATACTACACAAATCTAGATCCAATCCAATCCCTATCGAGATTCCAATGGCATGTTTTAAAGGAGCAGGGAAAAAAAACCCTAAAATCTATATGGAGTGAAAGCAATCCTGAGAAAGACAGCAAAGCAGGAGGCCGCGCGCTTCGCGCCTGTGAGCTGATCATGAGGCTGCGGCAGTCAGAACAGCGCAGCATTGACATAAAACCAGCCACACAGACAGGAAGCAGAGTCAAGAGACCAGAAAGCTGACCCTGAACCAGACAGCCAGCTAGCATGTGACAAGGGAGCCAAGAAAACACAGGAGAGAAAAGAGTTTCTTCACTAAATGCGTCTGGGAAAACAGATATTCACATGTAAAAGAATGAAACTAAACTCCTAACTTAAACACCACTCACAAAAATTCAAACTGGATGAAAGATTTAAATGTAAGACCTGAAACCATAAAAATCCTAGAAGAAATCATAGGAGAAAAGCTCCGTGACATGAATGTTAGCAGTAATATTTTAGATGACACCTAAAGTATAAAGAACAAAATAAAAAATTAGTGGGACTAAAAAGCTTTTGCACAGCAAAAGAAATGATCAGCAAAATGAAGAGACAACCTATGGAATGGGAGAAATATTTTCAAACCATGTATCTGATAGGGGGTTAATATCTAAAATATATAAAGAATTTCTACAGCTTAATAGCAGAAAAACAGTCTTTTTTTTTTCCTGTCACACCTTGCAGCTTGCAGGATCTTAATTCCCTGACCAGGGATCAAATCCAGGCACCAGCAGTTAGTCCTAACCACTGGATTGCCAGTGAATTCCCCAGGGCAAAGGACTTGAAAGAGGTTCAAATGGCCAACCAGTACATGAAAAGGTGCTCAACATCACAAGTCAAAATCACGATGAACTACTTCACAGCTGTACAATTAGTATCAACAAAAAGATAAGAGATCACAAGTCCTGAAGAGAATGAAGGGAAAAGGAGCTCTTGTGTACTGCTGGTGGGAATGTAAATTAGTGTAGTCACTATGGAAAACAGTAAAGAGGTTCCTCAAAAAATTAAAACGAAAACTGCCACGTGACCTAGCAATTCCACCTCTGGGTATATATCCAAAGGAGACGAAAGTGCTATGTTGAAGGCATACCTGCAACCCGGTGCTTCCTGCAGCATTATTCACAACAGCCAAGACATGGAAATAAAGTGTCCATTAACAGATGAATGGGTAAAGAACATGTGGGATAGATACATAACAATGGAACTGCATCATTCAGCAAAAAACAAAACAAAACAAAAAAACAGGAAACCCTGCCATTTATGACAACATGGATGAACCTCAAGGGCATTAAGGAATGCGAAACATTCAGAGAAAGACAAATACTGTATAATCTCACTTACATATGTAATCTAAACACAAATAATCTCCCCAAACTCAAAAGCCAAACTTGTAGAAAAAGAGATCAGATTTGTGGTTCCTGGAAGTGAAGAGAAGGAGGTATGGGTATTGGATGAACGTGGTCAAAAGGTATAAACTCCCAGTTACAAGATAACTATTGGGGGTGTAATGTATTACATGATAATATAATTGATCTTGCTCTATGATGTATCTGAAAGTTGGTAAAAGATCCTAAAAGTTTTCACTACAAAGAAAAGAAAAATAATTTTTTGGGTGTCTTATATAAGATGATGAAAGCTGAATGTACTGTGGTCATCACTTTGCAATATATCTAGGTCATTATGCTGTGAATTTACACAGTGATATACATCAATTATAACACAATAAAGCTAAAAGGAAAAAATAAACTAGAAATAAATTTAATTACCAAATTTCTCCTGGGGGGTGGGGAGAAGAACAGCATGCGGTCTCAAAAAAAAAAAAAAAAAACCACAAACTATGAAAGAAAGTTAACATCATAAAAACAAGAAACTTCTATACAGAAAACAGAAAACATCCACCAAAAGCAAAGTCAACAGCACAATCGACAAAATCAGGAAAATATTTGAAACTCACATCACAAAAGACTTAATCTAATATATAAGATAGGCAAAAGAGAAAACCAACCAATGGATAAAACTAAAATATGACAATTTTGATAAAAAATCCAAAGACTTAGGAACAAATTCTGTTGACAAGGCTGAGGGGAAATAGTCTTTTTCATACATCATGGTAACAGTATAAAGTGGCACGATCCCTACTGATGGCAATTTGTTAATAAATACTCTTTCAAAATTAAACATGTACCCTTCCCTTTATGTACGTAAAGATCTCTGATAATCTTGTGAAGAAACTAAAGTATGGAACAGTGTGTAAATGAGGCAGAAATCTGTCTGAAAGGGAGAAAATGTTCATTCCTACTTGTATGTATATCCATTAAATAACCACAATGATGTGGTCACTCACCTAAAACCAGATATCTTGGAGTGTGAAGTCAAGTGGGCCTGAGGAAGCATTAGTACAAAAAAAGCTAGTGGAGCTGATGGAATTCTAGCTGAGCTATTACAAATATTAAAAGATGATGCTGGGAAAGTGCTGTACTCAATATGCCAGCAAATTTGGAAAACTCAGCAGTGGCCAAAGGACTGGAAAAAGTTGGTTTTCATTCCAGTCTCAAAGAGGCCAATGCCAAAGAATGTTCAAACTATCACACAACTGCGCTCATTTCACATGCTAGCAAGGTAATACCAAAATCCTTCAAGCAAGGCTTCAGCAATACCTGAACCGAGAACTTCTAGATGTTCAAGTTGGATTTAGAAAAGGCAGAGGAATCGGAGATCAAACTGCCAACATTCGTTGGATCATAAAAAAAGCAAGGGAATTCTAGAAAAACATCTGCTTCATTGACTAAACTGAAGTCTTTGACTGTCTGGATCACAACAAACTGGAAAATTCTTGAAATGCGAATACCAGACCATCTTACCTGCCTTGGGAGAAACCTGTATGCAGGTCAAGAAGCAATTGTTAGAACCGGTCATGGAACAATGGCCTGGTTCAAAATCAGGAAAGGACTATGTCAAGGCTATGTGTTGTCACCCTGCTTATGTAACTTACATGCAGAGTACATCATATGAAATGACAGGCTGGATGAACCACAAGCTGGAATCAAGATTGCCAGGAGAAATATCAATAACCTCAGATATGCAGGTTAAAGCACTCTAATAGCCTTCCATGCTCCTCTGTCCTTGGAATTTTGTAGGCAAGAATACTGGAGTGGGCTGCCATTTCCTACTCCAGGGGGAAAAATATCAATAACCTCAGATACGCAGATAACAGTACCCCAGTGGCAGAAAGTGATGAGAACTAAAGAGCTTCTTGATGAAAGTGAAAGAGAAGAGTGAAAACGCTGGCTTAAAACTCAACATTCAAAAAACTAAGATCATGGCACCTGGTCCCATCACTTCAGAGCAAATATATGGGGAAACAATGGAAACGGTGACAGACTTTATTTACTGGGCTCCAAAATCACTGCAGCCATGAAATTAAAAGATGCCTGCTCTTTGGAAGAAAAGCTATGACAACCTAGACAGCATATTAAAAAGCAGAGACATCACTTTGTTGACAAGGTCCAAACAGTCAAAGTTATGGTTTTCCAGTAGTTATGTATGGATGTGAGAGCTGGACCATAAAGAAGGCTGAGCACCAAACAATTGATGGTTTTGAACCATGGAGCTGGAGAAGGCTCTTTTTTGAGAGTCACCTGGACAGCAAGGAGATCAAACCAGTCAATCCTAAAGGAAATCAGTTCTGAATATTCACTGGAAGGACTGCTGCTGAAGCTCCAACACTTTGCCCACTTGATGTGAAGAGCTGACTCATTGGAAAAAACCCTGATGCTGGGAAAGATTGAAGGCGGAAGGAGAAGGGGACAACAGAGGATGAGATGGTTGGATGGCATCACCGACTTGATGGACCTGAGTTTGAGCAAGCTCTGGGAGATGCGAAAGGACAGGGAAGCCTGGCGTGCTGCAGTCCATGGGGTTGCAAAGAGTTGGCCACAACTGAGCGACTGAACAACAACAAAATGATACCATGATGTGTTTTTTACTTGATTGCTGTTAAATCCAGGTTTGTTGAGGCATAATTTACACGAAATAACATCTACCCTCTTGGTTCAGTCTCCACCACAGTCAAAGTATAAGACATTTTTCACTGAACTGTTCTCTCATGTCCCATCCCACCACCCCTACCTCCCTGACCATTACCAATTTCACTTCTGTCCCGACAGTTCTGCCTTTTCCAGAATGTCCTATAAATGAAATCACAGTAGGAAGTCTTTGTGTGTGGCATCTTTCACGTAGCATAATTTTGGTACCTACAGTTGCTCCTCTTTATCGCTGGCTAGTACCTTCACTTTTTACATTACAGTGGTTTTAATTTGAATGTCACTTATTGTGAGTGGCTTTGAGCATCTTTAAATATGTTCAAAAGCCATTTGACACTCTTTCCTGTGAAATGAAAGTTTCTGCCTAGTGTTTGATTGGGTTTCTGATCTCTCTACTCATTTTTTTGAGCGCTCCTTGTACATTAATGAGATTAGCCCCTTGTGACACAGTTTGCAAATATTATTTCCCAGTTTGCTACTGATTTGATAGTATTTTTGGTATTCAGATATACCATAATTTTTACATACTAGTCAAGAGTTTGAAAGGCTTTTGACACTACCAAGTTATAAGGGAATTCTTCCATTTTTCCCCCTCCTAGATCTTATATGGTTTCATTTCTTACATTACAGTTGACCCTTCAAAGTGGGGGTGGGCAGTGAAGGTGGGGCTTAAGGGTGCAGTTGAAAACTTGCATGTAACTTTATAGCTCCCCTCCCGCCCCCGCCCACTGGTAGTTCCCCACCTGTGGATTCAACCAACTGCAATTCACACCAATGCTGTTCAAGGGTCAACTGTGTATCTCTGACCCATCTCAATGCATTTTGGTGAGCAGTATGAGGTTTAGATCCAATATTTTTTTTTCAAATTGCTATCCAATGATCGCAACACTACTTATTATAAAGTTCATTTTTTCCATAGTGATCTGAGATGGCGACATCCATACACCATGTCTCAGTAAGAGTTTCTGGAATTTCTATCCAACTATCCAACAGCAGCAAACGGATTCTTTAACACTAGTGCTACATGGGTGCACAGAGTTGGACACAACTGAGCATGCGTGCATGAAGCAGTGACCAGTAACAGAAGTGAAGGCTTAGAATTCCAATGGAAAAAATCACAACACGTGAAACAGTAAAAAACATGTCACACAAGTTCAATGTTCATACACAGAGCAGCAACAATTTTACTATGTACCCATTTTTATAAGACAGAACGTGTTTCCATGTGCCATGTTTCCATTGCCATGATTGTATTATCAACAATAAAAAGATTGTATAGATTTTTTCCTCTTTTCTTCTTCCCTCACACTCTTTTGTATTTAACCATATGTGTTCAATCAAAGTACTCTAGTAATTCAATAGACTCAATGATTGATTGCTTCCTAATCACTTTAATTCAGTGACAATCCTTTCAAATGACATTATTTCAAAATAGTATATATTCTAAAATCTCTCCCTTGCCACCACTTAGAGAAACCAGAAAACTTTATTTATTATGAAAGGCAAGGAGAGGAGAACTCCGAAGTCACTTTACTACTTGGGTTTAACAGAATATTCCCCCTAGCATCAAATCTTATCTCTAGTAGATAGTATGTGAGAAGACTCTACACCAGTGAAAACAGAAAATGCAATTACATTTTATTGCATGAAATTTGGAAAACGTATTTTTAACAAAGTTAGCTGTTCAAAAGTGTTACCTTAGGCTGTCTCTTAATAGCTCCTTTTCACAAGTGTGAAATTTAATGAAGGCAGCAACATTTACAAGCAAGACCAAAATGGTATCTTAATTACTAGCTGCATTTTCTTAGGCAACAAGAAATTAAATGGAAAGAGAAATTAGTTTTACAAATGGCATCATACATCTTTATGTTACACCCCCCTCCATTAAGTCACAGATGGTTATATGTCTTGAACTCTCTAATATTGTAGGCAATCTTCTTTTCCTTGGACACACTCCAATCCATCACTACTCTAAATTATATCTTATTTTTGAATCATTTACAAGGACTGAAACTGTTTATCAGAGTGATTTAACATGCACTGACCACATGAAGTAGAATTTTGCCTCACTGGGCTCTACACAAATATGAAACTCACAACTTGTTAAAACCACTGGCTGTATAAAGTGCAGGGTTCTCATTACATACAGTTTGGAAGAATACTTTGACCGGATTTCTTAAAGGAAATCAGTCCTTAATATTCAATGGAAGGACTGATGCTGAAGCTGAAACTCCAATACTGTGGCCACCTGATGCAAAGTACGAGTCACTGGAAAAGACCCTGATGCTGGGAAAGACTGAAGGCAGGAGGAGAAGGGGATGGATGGCATCACTGACTTGATGGACATGAGTCTGAGCAAGCTCTGGGAGTTGGTGATGGACTGGGTAGCCTGGCATGCTGTAGTTCATGGGGTTGCAAAGAGTCGGACACAACCGAGTGACTGAACTGACTGAATAAACTGATCTAATTAACTCTAATAAAGGATTCCTGGTTCAGTTACTACTACCAAACCTAACAGAAAAACTCTGCAGTAAAGTCATGGACAATGCTGCGTCTGCTTGTCATGTAACTCATGTCTTAAAATAGGTACTCAGAAAGCTCAGGCAGGACTGCTCTCCCCAGATGAGTATGTATAGAGCTCATGCATTACAAAGAGCCCAGAGATTTTGCTTCTAATCATGGCTGAGTAACTCCTATTGGAAAAACGATTCTACACATAAAAACTATGAATTCTGGGCAAAAATAAAACAAAAATCCAACAACTCCCCTAAAAGTACTAGAGGGCAATCAGAAGCAGAAAGATTCTATAGTGGAGGGTTGAGCCCTGGCCTGAGTTTTCCTTCCATTTCCTAGTTGGGCAGGACCCAAACCATGCCATGCCAAGAGGCTCATATAAAGAAATCTACAGTCTTACTTTCTTTTAAGATTGAAAGATTTCAGGGCAAATGGTAAGGAAGAAAATGCTACAATGGAGAGAGCAAAACAAGTATCCTGAAAGTATTTATAAACCAGTGCACAAATCACTAGCTAATCCCTGAAGCGCGTATGTGAAGAGCAGGCTCCATGTGGCCCTAAAAGGCTAAAAGAACTAAAGAAAAATTTCAGCTGCTGCCCACCTTGGAGATGAGTTTCTAGTTCCAGTTCAACCAACCTAATAGCTTGATTAAAAAAAAAAAAAATGAATACTCTTAGGAGGAACATAACAGAATCCAAAGCCTTTACAATAATCTATCATTCATAATGTCTAGGATGCAACCCAGATGTACGCCATGATTCAAAAATGGAAAATGTGAACCAGACTCAGATATTCATTCAGTGGAGATTGACTCCGAGGACTCCATATATTGAAATTTACATACAAGGAATTTAAAGCAGCTATGACAACTATGTTCAAAGACATCAAGGAGATCATGCTTATAAGGAATAAAAAGACAAAAAACTCAGATAAGTAGAAACAAAAAAGGAGTAAATTGGCCATTTTAGACCTAACAGAAGCAGAAGAGATTCAAAAGAGGTGGCAAGAATACACAGAAGAACTATACAAAGAATGTCTTAATGACATGGATAACCATGATAGTGTGGTCATTTACCTAGGGCCAGACATCCTGGAATGTGAAGTCAAGTGAACCGCAGGAAGCATTACTACAAACAAAGCTAGTGGAGGTGATAGAATGCCAGCTGAGCTACTTCAAATCCTAAAAGAAGATGCTATTAAAAGTTCAGTTTGGTTCAATCGCTCAGTCATGTCCGACTCTTTGCGACCCCATAGACTGCAGCACACCAGGCTTCCCTATCCGTCACCAACTCCTGGAGCCTACTCAAACTCATGTCCATCAAGTCAGTGATGCCACCCAACCACCTCATCCTCTGTCGTCCCCTTCTCCTCCCGCCTTCAATCTTTCCCATTATCAGGGTATTTTCCAATGACTCAGTTCTTTGCATCAGGTGGCCAAAGTATTGGAGTTTCAGCTTCAGCATCAGTCCTTCCAATGAATATTCAGGGCTGATTTCCTTTAGGATGGCCTGATTGGATCTCCTTGCAGTCCAAGGGACTCTCAAGAGTCTTCTCCAATACCATAGTTCAAAAGAGTCATTTTTCGGCACTCAGCTTTCCTTACAGTCCAACTCTCACGTCCATACATGACCACTGGAAAAACCATAGCTTTGACTAGACAGACCTTTGTTGGTAATGTCTCTGCTTTTTAATATGCTGTCTAGGTTGGTCACAGCTTTTCTTTGAAGGAGCAAGTGACTTTTAATTTCATGGCTGCAGTCACTATCTGCAGTGATTTTCAGTTCAGTTGCTAGTTGTGTCCGACTCTTTGCGACCCTATGAATCGCAGTACGCCAGGCCTCCCTGTCCATCACCAACTCCCGGAGTTCACTCAGACTCACATCCATCGAGTCAGTGATGCCATCCAGCCATCTCATCCTCGGTCGTCCCCTTCTCCTCCTGCCCCCAATTCCTCCCAGCATCAAAGTCTTTTCCAATGAGTCAACTCTTCGCATGAGGTGGCCAAAGTACTGGAGTTTCAGCTTTAGCATCATTCCTTCCAAAGAAATCCCAGGGTTGATCTCCCTCAGAATGGACTGGTTGGATCTCCTTGCAGTCCAAAGGACTCTCAAGAGTCTTCTCCAACACCACAGTTCAAAAGCATCAATTCTTCGGCGCTCAGCTTTCTTCACAGTCCAACTCTCACATCCATACATGACCACTGGAAAAACCATAGCCTTGACTAGACAGACCTTTGTTGGCAAAGTGATGTCTCTGCTTTTGAATATGCTATCTAGGTTGGTCATGACTTTTCTTCCAAGGAGTAAGCGTCTTTTAATTTCATAGCTGCAGTCACCATCTGCAGTGATTTTGGAGCCCCCCAAAAGAAAGTCTCTCACTGTCCTTTGTTTCCTTGTCTGTTTGCCATGAAGTGATGGGACCGGATGCCATGATCTTAGTTTTCTGAATGTTGAGCTTTAAGCCAACTTTTTCACTCTCCTCTTTCACTTTCATCAAGAGGCTCTTTAGTTCTTTTTCGCTTTCTGCCTTAAGGGTGGTGTTATCTGCATATCTAAGGTTATTGATATCTCTCCCGGCAATCTTGATTCCACCTTGTGCTTCATCCAGCCCAGCATTTCGCATGATGTACTCTGCAAAGTGCTACACTCAATATGCCAGCAAATTTGAAAAACTCAGCAGTGGTCACAGGACTGGAAAAGGTCAGTTTTCATTCCAATCCCAAAGAAAAGCAGTGCCAAAGAATGTTCAAACCACCATACAGTTACGCTCATTTTGCATGAAAGTAAGGTAAAGCTCAAAGTCCTTCGAGTTAGCTTAAAGAGTACATGAACTGAGAACTTCGAGATGTATAAGCAAAAGGCAGAGGAACAGAGGTCGAATTGCCAATATTCGTCGGAACGTGGAAAAAGCAAGAGGATTCCAGAAAAACACTACTTCTGCTTCATTAACTATGCTAAAGCCTCTGACTGTGTGGATCACAACAAACTGGAAAATCCTTAAAGAGACGGGAATACTAGACCATACTTGTCTCCTGAGAAACCTGTATACAGATCAAGAATCAACAGTTCCAACAAGACACGGGAACAATGGACTGGTTCCAAACTGGGAAAGGAAGACGTCAAGGCTGTATACTGTTACCCTGCTTATGTAACTTACATGCAGAGTACATCATGCAAAATGCCGGGCTGGATGAAGCACAAGCTGCAATCAAGACTGCCAGAAGAAATATACACAACCCTGGATATGCAGATGATACCACTCTAATGGCAGAAAGGAAAGAGGAACTAAAGAGCTTCTTGATGAGGGTGAAAGAGGAAAGTGAAAAGTTGGCTTAAAACTCAACGTTCAAAAAACTAAGATCATGGCATCTGGTCCCATCACTTCATGGCAAATAAATGGAGTAGCAATGGAAACAAAGGCAGATTTTATTTTCTTGGGCTCCAAAATCACTGCAGACAATGACTGCAGCCATGAAATTAAAAGAGGCTTGCTCCTTGGAAGAAAAGCTATGACAAACCTAAACAGTGTATTAAAAAGCAGAGACATTACTTTGCTGACAAAGATCTGAATAGTCAAAGCTATGGTTTTTCTGGTAGTCGTACAGATGTGAGAGCTGGATCATAAAGAAGTCTGAGCACCAAAGAGTTGATGCTGTCGAATTGTGGTGCTGGATAAGACTCTTGAGAGTCCCTTGGACTACAAGGTGATCAAACCAGTAAATCCTAAAGGAAATCAACCCTGAATATTCACTGGAAGGACTAATGCTAAAGCTGAAGCTCCAATACTTTGGCCACCTGATGCAAAGACCTGACTCATTGAAAAGACCCTGGCGCTGGAAGGATTGGGGGCTGGAGGAGACGGGGCAATGGAGAATGAGATGGTTGGACAGCATCACTGACTCAGTGAAAATGAGTTTCAGCAAAGTCCAGGAGATGGTGAAAGACAGGGAAGCCTGGCGTGATGCAGTCCATGGGGTCACAGATAGTTGGACATGACTGAACAACAGCAAAAAATATAAAAGGAATAAATTGGGCATTTTAGATTTGAAATTACAATATCTGAAACAAAAAAGTTCACTAGATGAGCTAACAGCACATGAAGGGAATAGGAGGACATTTGAAATTAACAGAGATTAGACAATATTTCGGAGTAGGCAATGGCACCCTACTCCAGTACTCTTGCCTGGAAAATCCCATGGGTGGAGGAGCCTGGTAGGCTGTAGTCCATGGGGTCGCTAAGAGTCGGACACGACTGAGTGACTTCACTTTCACGGATTTGAAAAGGAAATGACAACCCACTCCAGTGTTCTTGCCTGGAGAATCCCAGGGATGGGGGAGCCTGGTGGGCTGCCGTCTCTGGGGTAGCACAGAGTTGGACACAACTGATGAAACTTAGCAGCAGCAGACAATATTTAGAAAGAGAAAATATTAAAAAAAAAAAACAAAAAAACCTCCCAGAGCCTTAGGGACTTGTGGGAAAAGGTATAATGTGTATGTAACTGGATTCCTAGAAGGAGAGAAAATACAAAAGAAAAAATACCTGGAGGAATGAATACTGGCCAAAAACTGACTAAATATGCAAGATATAAACTTGCAAGCTCAGCAAACCCCAACAAACACAAAGAAAAATATGCCCAGTCACAGTCATAATAAAAATGATGAAAATTACCTTGAAGCAGCCAAAAGAAAAAAATACATTTCATGTAAAGAATAATAAATGATTTAAAAGTCTGCTTACTTCTCACCAGAAACAACAAAAGCCAGAACACACACTGGATCAACAACTTTAAAATTCTAAAAGAATAAAAAATGACAAATCCAGAATTCTATACTTAGTAAAAATAGCCCAAGAATTAACTGAAATAGAGAGTCTTAGATAAAACAAAACTAAAACAATTCACTGTCAGCAGATCTACATTATAAGAAATGCAAGGAAGTTACCAGGCAGAAGGCAAAGGATACCAGGTGGAAACAGATCTTTACAGAAGAATGGAGTAAATAAACCGAGATGGCTGATTCTTGTATTTTATGTGCTATGGTACATAAATTTTAACTCTAAGTAGATTATGAAAAATGAGTTTATATATTTTAATTCCTAGATTAAAAAATTTCTCTCTCTCTCTCTCTCTCTAGTCGTTAAGTCGTGTCTGACTCTTGTGACCCCATGGACTGTAGCCTGCCAAGCTCCTCTGTCCATGGCATTCTCCAGGCAATACTACTGGAGTGGGTTGCCATTTCCTTCTCCAGGGGATTTTCCCGACCCAGGAATCCAACCTGGGTCTCCTGCATTGCAGGCAGATTCTTTACTGATTGAGTTATGAGGGAAGGCCTAATAACTAATTTCTAATTCCTTTTAAAAATACAATGGGGGATAGTTAAAAAGCAGAAACAGAAGAAAAACAGAAGTGATAACAACCATAGCAATAATTAATTTTTAGCAGACTAAACATAAAATCCCTTGAATCACTGCATTGTCGTGGTGAAGGGGCTTGCATAACTCGATGATGATATGAACCATGCCATGTAGGGCCATCAAAGATGGACAGGTCATAGTGGAGAGTGCTGACAAAATGCGATTTATTGGAGGAGGGAATGGCAAACCACCCCAGTATACTTGCCGTGAGGTGAGAACCCCCACAAACTGTATAAAAAGACAAAAAGATATGACACCGACAGAAGAGCCCCCCAGGTCGGAAGGGGTCCAATATGCTACTGGGGAAGAGTGGAGGACAACTAACAGCTCCAGAAAGAATGAAGCGGCTGGGCCAAAGCGGAAACGGTGCTCAGCTGTGGATGCGTCTGGTGATGAAAGTAGAATCTGTAAAGAACGGTGCTGCACAGGAACATGGGATGTCAGGTTCATGAATCAAGGTAAACCAGCGTGGTCAAGCAGGAGACTCGGGAGTGAACATCAACATCTTAGGATCAGTGAACTAAAATGGCTAGGAATGAGTGAATTGAACTCAGACGATGATTATATCTACTACTGTGGGCAAGAATCCCATAGCAGAAATGGGAGTAGCTTTCATAATCAACAAGCCTGAAATGCAGTACTTGGGTGCAACCTCAATAATGACAGAATAATCTCAGTTGTTTCTAAGGGAAACCATTCAACATCACAGTAATTCAAGCCTATGCCCCACCACTGATGCCAAGGAAGCTGGTTGACTGGTTTTAGGAAAACCTAGAAGACCACCTAGGACTAACAGCAAAAAAAGATGTTCTATTCATCACTGGGAACTGCAAAAGTAGGAAGTCAAGAGATATCTGGAGTAACACGCAAGTTTGGCCTTGGAGTATAAAATGAAGCAGGGCAAAGGCTAACAAAATTCTGCCAAGAGAATATACTGGTCATAGCAAACACCATTTTTCAACAACACAAGAGACGACTTTACAAATGGACATCACCAAATGGTCAATACCAAAATCAGACTGATTACATTATTTGTAGAAAGATGGAGAAGCTGTATACAGTCTGCAAAAACAAGACCTGGAGCTGACTATGACTCAGATCATCAGTTTTCCATATCAAAATTGAGGCTTAAACTAAAGAAAGCTGGGAAAACCACTAGGTCAGCCAAGTATGACTTGAATCAAATCCCCTATACATATACAGCGGAGGTGACAAATAGATTCAAGGGATTAGATCTATTAAACAGTGCGCCTGAAGAACTATGGACAGAGGTCTGTAACACTGTACAGGAGGCAGTGAATGAATCCATTCTAAAGAAAAAGAAAAGCAAGAAGACACAGTGCTTCTCTGAGGAGTCTTTACAAATAGCTAAAGAAAGAAAAGCAGGGAAAAGTAAGGGAGAAAGGGAAAGGTTCAGTTCAGTCGCTCAGTTGTGTCTGACTCTTTGCGACCCCATGAATCACAGCATGCCAGGCCTCCCTTGTCCATCCCAACTCCCAGAGTTCACTCAAACTCATGTCCATTGAGTCAGTGATGCCATCCAGCCATCTCATCCTCTGTCGTCCCCTTTTCCTCCTGCCGCCAACCCCTCAAGCATCAGAGTCTTTTCCACTGAGTCAACTCTCCACAAAGTATTAAGAGTTTCAGCTTCAACATCAGTCCTTCCAAAGAACACCCAGGACTGATCTCCTTTAGGATGGACTGGTTGGATCTCCTTGCAGTCCATGGGACTCTCAAGAGTCTTCTCCAACACCACAGTTCAAAAGCATCAATTCTCTGGTGCTCAGCTTTCTTCACAGTCCAACTCTCGCATCCATACGTGACCACTGGAAAAACCATAGCCTTGACTAGACGGCCCTTTGTTGGCAAAGTAATGTCTCTGCTTTTGAATATGCTATCTAGGTAAAGGTACACTCAACTAAATGTAGTGTTTCAGAGAATAGAAGGAGGGACAAAAAGGCCTTCTTCAATGAACAATGCAAAGAAATAGAGGAAAACAACAGAAGGGGAAAGGCTAGAGATCTCTTCAAGAAAACTGGAAATATCAAAGGAACATTTCAGTCAAAGATGAGCACAATAAAGGACACAAACAGTGAAGACCTAATAGCAGCAGAGATGAAGGAGATGGAAAGAATACACAGAAGAACTGTACAAAAAAAGATCTTACTGACCAGATAACCATGATGGTGTGACCATTCACCCAGAGCCAGACATTCTGGAGTGAAGTCAAATAAGCCTTAGAAAGCACTGCTGTCAATAAAGCTAGAGGAGGTGATGGAATTCCAACAGAGCTATTTAAAATCCTAAAAGATGATGCTATCAAAGTGCTGCACTCAATAGGTCAGCAAATCTGGAAAACCCAGCAGTGGGCACAGGACTGGAAAAGGTCAATCCTCATTCAAATTCCCAAGAAGGGCAGTACTAAAGAATGTTCAAACCACTGGACAATTGCACTCATCTCCCATGCTGGTTAAGGTTAGGCTCAAAATCCTGCATTGTAGGCTTCAGCATACATGAACTGAGAACTTCCAGATGTCCAAGGTGGGTTTAGAAAAGGCAAAGGAACCAGAGATCAAACTGCCAACATCTGCTGCATCATAGAGAAATTGGGGAATTCCAGAAAAACATCAACCTGTTTCACTGACTATGTGTGGACTGGATCATAACAAATTGTGGAAAACTTTTTTAAAGAGATGGGAGTATCAGAGCATCTGTCTCCTGAAAAACTTGTATGCAGGTCAAGAAGCAACAGTGAGAACCCTGTATGGAATAAGTGCCTGCTTCAGGATTGAGAAAGGAGTACAAGGCTGTCTGTTGTCACCTTGATTATTTAACTTATAAGCAGAGCACATCATGAGAAATGCCAGGCTGGATGGTTTACAGGCTGGAATCAAGACTGGACTGAGAAATATCAACCACTTCAGATATGTGGATGATACCATTTTAATGGCAGAAAGCAAAGAGGAACTAAAGAACCTCTCGATGAGGGTGGAGGAGGAGAGTGAAAAAGCTGACTTAAAACTAAATACTAAAAAACTAAGATCATGGCATCCAGCCTCATCACTTCATGGCAAATAGAAGGGGAAAAGGTGGAAGCAGTGAAGATTTCCTCTTCTTAGGCTCTAAAATCACTGCAGATGGTGACTGCAGCCATGAAGTTAGAAGACAACTGCTTCTTGGCAAGAAAGCAATCAGAAACTTAGTGTGTTAAAAAGCAAACACATCACTTTGCTGACAAAGGTCAGTACAGTCAATGCTACAGTCTTTCCAGCAGTCACATACAGTTGTGAGAAAAATGAAAGTCACTCTTGTGTCCGACTCTTTGCGACCCCATGGACTATACAGTCCATGGAATTCTCCAGGTCAGAATACTGGAGTGGGTAACTGTTCCCTTCTCCAGGGGATCTTCCCAACTCAGGGACTGAATTTAGGGCTCCTATACTGCAAGCAGATTCTTTACCAGCTGAGCCACCAGGGAAGCCCAAGAACACTGGAGTGGTTAGCCTATCCTTTCTCCAGGGGATCTCCCTGACCAGGAATCAAACTGGGGTCTCCTGCATGTAGGCGGATCCTTTTTCAGCTGAGCTACCAGGAACACCCTGGACCGTAAAGAAGGCAGAGTGCTGAAGACTTGATGCTTTTGAACTGTGGTGCTGGAGAAGACTCTGAGAGTCACCTGGACAGCAAGGATATCAAACCAGTCAATCCTAAAGGAGATCAACCCTGAATACTCATTGGAAGGACTGATGCTGAAGCTCCAATACTTTGGTCACCTGATGCAAATAGCCGACACATTGGAAAAGACCTTGATGCTGGGAAAGATTGAAAGCAAAAGGAGAAGGGAGCAACAGAGGATGAGATGGCTGGATAGCATCAACCATGTAATGAAAATGAACTTGGACAAACTCTGGGAGATAGCGAGGGACAAGGAGGCCTGGCGTGAGGCCATCCATGGGGTCACGAAGAGTCGAACACAACTGGGAGACTGAACAACAAACATAATACGCTTAAAGATAAATTTAATAAAACATGTTTCTGACCTTTATGCCGAAATGTATAAAACACTGCTTAGAGTTACTAAGGAGAAGGCAATGGCATCCCACTCCAGTATTGTTGCCTGCAAAATCCCATGGACAAAGGAGCCTGGTGGGCTGCCGTCTATGGGGTCGCACAGAGTTGGCAACGACTGAAGTGACTTCACCTTCACTTTTCACTTTCATGCATTGGAGAAGGAAATGGCAACTCACTCCTGTGTTCTTGCCTGGATAATCCCAGGGAAGGGGGAGCCTGGTGGGCTGCCATCTATGGGGTCATACAGAGTTGGACATGACTGACACACTTAGCAGCAGCAGAGATACTAAAGAGGACCTAAAAAACCTGGAGAAAAGCTATGTTCGTGGATTGGCAGCCTCAATACAGTTAAATAGCATGGGTTTGAATTGTGTTATCCACTGGTATGTACATTTATTCTAACGGTAAATACGACATTACTACACAGTCCCCTGATTGGTTGAATCGGTGGATGTAGAGCCACAGATACAGAGGGAATGCACAGTGAAGGAACCGTGCAGCAGGGCCCCGTGTGTCATACATGGCCTGTCAGCTATGCAGAGGACTGGGGCCCCAAACCCTGCACTGTTCAAGGATCATCTGTATGGTTCAGATGCCAGTCCTCTCCAAATTGACTAACCATTCCAACCCCAGCAGGTCTGTGTCCATAGGAACTGGCAAACTCTTTCGAAAATCTATACAGAAATTGATGGCCAAAACAGTTTTGAAAAAGATAGAAGGTTGATATTTAAGATTTACAACAAAATTATAATAAAGCTGTTACTGGATAACATATCAATGAGATGAACAAGTGAATATGCAACTGTATAACAAAATGAATGTCAACCCTTACCTCATACTACAGGTGAAATTTACTTAATGGGATGGAACACCAAAGCTTCCAAGAAAAAAATGTAAGAGAAAAATCTATGCAACTTTGGGACAGGAAAAGATTTAAGACAGAACACTAAAAGCATGAGCTCTAAGGCTTAATAAATTGCTACACTGAATTAATTTTAATTTTAAACTTTTTATTTCTTGTTGAGGGATACAGCTGATTCACAAAGTTGTGATAGTTTTAGGTCTACAGTGAAGGGACTCGGGCATACATACACATGTGTCCATTCTCTCCCAAACTCCACTCCCATTCAGGCTGCCATGGAACACTGAGCAGAGTTCCATGTGCTGCACAGTAGGTCCTTGTTGGTTATGCATTTTAAATACAGTAGTGTGTACATGTCCATCTTCAAATACCTAACTATCCCTCCCCCACAAGCAACTATAAGTTCATTCTCTAAGTCTGTGAGTCTCTTTCTGTTTTGTAAGGTCATTTATATCATTTTTTTTGTTCCACATATAAGGGGTATCATTTAAAACATAAAATTTTGTTCCTTAAGATCCCACCATTTAGTAAACAATGCATTAAATAAATTAAATGTATCAAAGAACCCACAGCAGTTCAATTGCTCAGTCGTGTCTGACTCTTTGCAACCCCAAGGACTGCAGCATGCCAGGCTTCCCTGTCCACACCAACTCCCGGAATTTACCCAAACTCATGTCCATCACATCAGTGATGCCATCCAACCATCTCATCCTCTGTCATCCCCTTCTCCTCCTGCCTTCAATCTTTCCCAGCATCAGGGTCTTTTCCAGTGAGTCAGTTCTTCACACCAAGTGACCAAAGTATTGGAGTTTCAGCTTCAGCATCAGTCTTTCCAATGAATATTCAGAATTGATTTCCTTTAGGATTGACTGGTTTGACCTCCATGCAATCCAAGGGACTCTCAAGGGTCTTCTCCAACACCACAGTTCAAAAGCATCAATTCTTTGGCGCTCAGCTTTCTTTACAGTCCAACTCTCACATCCATACATGACCACTGGAACCATAGCTTTGACTAAGTAGACCTTACCAAAGTAATGTCTCTGAGTTTTAATATGCTGTCTAGGATGGTCATAGCTTCTCTTCCAAGGAGCAAGAGTCTCTTAACTTCATGGCTGCAGTTACCATCTGCAGTGATTTTGGAGCCCAAGAAAATAAAGTTGGTCACTGTTTCCATTGTTTCCCCATCTATTTGCCATGAAGTGATGGGACTGGATGACACGATCTTAGTTTTTTGAATGATGAGTTTTAAGTCAGCTTTTTCACTCTCCTCTTTCACTTTTATCAAGAGACTCTTTAGTTCCTCTTCATTTTCTGCCATAAGGATGGTATCATCTGCATTTCTGAAGTTATTGATATTTTTCTTGGTAGTCATGATTCCAGCTTGTGCTTCACGCAGCCCAGCATTTCTCGTGATGTACTCTGCATATAAGTTAAATAAGCAGAACCCATATACAGCATATATATAGAAAAAATATATATATTCTATATACCCATATACAGAAAATAAACCAAAATAAACCAAAGAACCCATTTACAGAATATATGTTTAAAAAACACCTTCAACTCAAGACAAAAATTATCCAATTTAAAAAAAGGGAAAAATAATGGATTAAAACTTGAACACAAGAGCTGGGAAACTTTAAAACTCACAGAGCAAAACATAGGTGTAAGCTCCTTGACATGAGTCTTGGCAATAACTTTTTGAGTTTGACACCAAAAGCAAAGGTATCAAGAGCAAAAATAAATAATGGAGGCTACATCAAACTTAAAGGCTAATGCACAGCAAAGAAAATCATGAAATTGAAAAGGCAATCTACTAAATGGGAGAAAATATTTCCAAATCATATATCTAATAAAGAGTTAATATTCAAAATATATGAACTCATATTACTCAACAGCAAAAAAAGAAGGAACCCAGTTAAAAAATGGGCAAAAGATCTAAACAGATACTTTTCCAAAGAAGATACACAGATGGCCAACAGACCATGAAAAGGTGCTCAATGTCATCAGTCATCAGGGAAATGAAAATCAAAAGCACAATGAGAGATCACCTCACACCTGTCAGAATGGCTGTCATCAAAAAGACAAGAAATAATGAGTGTTGGCAAGGATGTGAAGAAAGGGAATTCTTGTGCACTGTTGATGGGAATATAAACTAGGGTAGCCACTGTGGAAAAAAGTATGCAAGTTCCTCAAAATGTTAAAAATAAAACTACCATATCCTCTAGCCATTCCACTTCTGGCTATTTATCTGAAGAACGTGAAAACACTCATTTGAAAAGATATATTCACCTCCTGTTCACTGCAGCACTGTTTAGACTAAGAGTCAAGACATGGATGAGTGGATAAAGAAAATGCTACATATATATTTAAATTTTAAATGGAATATTATTCAGCCATGAAAACGAAGAAACCTGGCCATGTGTGTGACAATATGGATGGACCCTAAGGGCATTATACTAAATAAAATAAGTCAGACAGAGAAAGCCAAATACTGCATAATTGCCAGGATCCAGCCCCAGTGGATCCAGGGTAATTTGAAGCGGGGATGGAGTCGGCGATTGATTTAGCGAGAGATAAGGAAAGAATGTTGTAGATAAGAAAATAGAGGAGAGAAAGAGGTCTGTTCATGGAGGCCACAGGTGCCCTCCCGGTCTCCCGAGGGAGTGAAGACGCAGAACGTCTTCAGTTCAGGTCTTAGAAACCCAGGCAGGTAAGTGAATGCAGGAAGCCTCTATGCTCCAAGGGATCAGCCTGAAAAAGAAAGTAAGGGACAGAAAAAAAGAGACACGGGGTGACCAAGCTTCTTTGAGTGAGGCCCGTTACTTTATTTTCAAAAGGGACTTTTATACCTTTCCCACAAATGATGTTGTGTACATTATCTTCTGGCCTTGGAGGCCTGTGAAACATTTTACGACCCTCTTATGATAAAGGCTGCTCAACCAGAAAACTTATTTTCCCTCAAAGTGTTTTTTCTTTATATTTTTAACCTATGTCAGCCTCAGAAAGTATCAAACAGAGTTACATTTCTCACTGAGCAAAGGTGCAGTAAGTTACAACAAAGAAAGAACCAATTAGCTCAAAAGTCTGATGTGGTTAATTTCAATGCTATTATTTTGTTTTCTTACATTCCAGCTATGTTAACTAATGCACTCCCAGGTGCACAGGGGATAAGAGATGTGGGAACTTAGCAGCAAGCATTGGCCCAATAATGAAATCCTACACCAGCACTACTCTAACAACTTTTAACTCTTTGGAAGGCTCTATGTTTTAGGCTTCCCGTGCCTCTCACAGTTGGGAGGCTGTGAACAATCATATGCTTAACTGCAAGAGTCTGGATAAACCTGCCAAGCAAGCTAGAATGCTAACAGAGGGGGTTTGATTTGAAATATTCTTCTCATGTCCAGGAGACTTACTAGCTAGAGCCCTAAGTTGATTTTCTCCAGAGAAAGGTGGTCGGGGATAGCCCCTGTTAATGTCAGAAACATAAGTGAAAAGCATAATGCAGTAAGGCAGGCAGACTCTGGTTTTGGGGGTAGATGCTCGAGAAAATCCAGGGGACCCCTGAGGCCTGATCCCACCTTTGCGTATGTCAGGCCTCCTTCCTCATGACCTTTGCCACGGGCGGGATTCCTCACGCTGGCCCCCTGCATATAATCTCACTTATATGTGGAATCTTAAACAAACCAAGCTCATAAATACAGAGAACCGCTGGGTGATCACCAGAAGCAGGGGTTGGAGGGGTGGTATAGGGCTGCACCAAATGGGTGAAGGGGATCAAAAGGTACAAACTTTCAGTTATAAAATAAATAAGTCATGGGGATATAATTTACAGTGTGGTGACTATAGTTAATAATACTAGACTGCATATTTGGAGGGCTTCCCTGGTAGTTCAGACGGTAAAGCGTCTGCCTGCAATGTGGGAAACCTGGGTTTGATCCCCGGGTCGGGAAGATCCCCTGGAGAAGGAAATGGCAACCCACTCCAGTATTATTGTCTGGAAAATTCCATTGTTGGAGAAGCCTGGTCGGCTACAGTCCATGGGATGGCAAAGAGTCAGACACGACTGAGCAACTTCACTGGCATATTTGGAAGTTTCTCAGGAAGCAACAGTTAGAACTGGACATGGAACAATAGACTGGTTCCAAATAGGAAAAGGAGTATGTCAAGGCTGTAACTTGTCACCCTGCTTATTTAACTTATATGCAGAGTACATCATGAGAAACGCTGGGCTGGAAGCAGCACAAGCTGGAATCAAGACTGCTGGGAGAAATATCAATAACCTCAGATATGCAGATGACACCACCCTTATGGCAGAAAGTGAAGAGGAACTAAAAAGCCTCTTGATAAAAGTGAAAGAGGAGAGTGAAAAAGTTGGCTTAAAGCTCAACATTCAGAAAACGAAGATCATGGCATCTGGTCCCATCACGTCATGGGAAATAGATGGGGAAACAGTGGAAACAGTGGCAGACTTTATTTTTGGGGGCTCCAAAATCACTGCAGATGGTGACTGCAGCCATGAAATTAAAAGACGCTTACTCCTTGGAAGAAAAGTTATGACCAACCTAGATAGCATATTCAAAAGCAGAGACATCACTTTGCCAACAAAGGTCCGTCTAGTCAAGGCTATGGTTTTTCCAGTGGTCATGTATGGATGATGTGAGAGTTGGACTATGAAGAAAGCTGAGCGCCGAAGAATTGATGCTTTTGAACTATGGTGTTGGAGAAGACTTTGAGAGTCCCTTGGACTGCAAGCAGATCCAACCAGTCCATTCTGAAGGAGATCAGCCCTGGGATTTCTTTGGAGGGAATGATCCTGAAGCTGAAACTCCAGTATACTTTGGCCACCTCATGAGAAGAGTTGACTCACTGGAAAAGACCCTGATGCTGGGAGGGATTGGGGGCAGGAGGAGAAGGGGACGACAGAGGATGGGATGGCTGGATGGCATCACTGATTCGATGGACATGAGTCTGAGTGAACTCTGGGAGTTGGTGATGGACAGGGAGGCCTGGCACACTGCGATTCATGGGATCACAGAGTCGGACACAACTGACCGACTGAACTGAACTGATGAAGGTGGATTCAAAACATTATGAAATTAAAAATGGTTAAGATGATAAATTATGTACATTTCACAATAAAAAAGGAAGGAAAAAGCCTTATAATAAAATAAAGGATATCAAAAAAAGGAAAAGGATCAGACCTAAATGTAAAAAGGTAAAACTTTAAAACTTCTAGAAGAAAACACAAACTAAGAAAGATCTCTGTGACTTTGAGGTAGGTAGAGATTTCTTAGGTAGGACACAAAAAGCATAAAACATTAAACAAAAAAATCAGACTTCCTTGGGATTTAAAATTTCTGTTTGAAATATAGCATCAAGAAAATGAAAAGCCAAGCTGCCGCAGGTATTCACAACAAATACCTCTAAGAAAGAGCTTGTATCTAGCATAAAGAACTGTTACGACTCAATAATAAAAAGAAAATAAATTTTTAAATGGGTAAAATATTTAAACAGTCACTTCACAAAAGATATACAAATGACTGATAAGTACAAGAAAAAGTACTCAACATCATTAGTCTTCAGAGGAATGCAAATTAAACTGCAATGAGACACCACAACATATCCACTACAATGGCTAACAGGTGCTGAAAGGGCTGTGAAGTAACTGAAGTCTCATACATTGCTGGTAGGGATGTAAAACAGCAAGTGTGTTATTCACTCAATTGTGTCCGACTCTTTGCAACTGCATGGCTGTAGCCCACCAGGCTCCTCTGTCCATGAAAGTCTCCAGGCAAGAATACTGGAGTGCGTGGTCATTTCCTTCTTCAGAGGATCTTCTCAACCCAGGGATTGAACCTGGGTCTCCTGCATTGCAGGCAGATGTTTTACCATCTGAGCACAACCACTTCGCAAATCTATTTGGCAGTTTGTCCCAGAGTTAAATGTCCACTTCCTTTATGATTCAAGGGAAATTTTCCCATGAGAAATGAAAACATATCTACAGAAAGACTTTTGGAAAAATATTCATTGGAGCTTTATTTATAATGGCCAAACCCTGGGAAGAACTCACATGTTCACCAAGCACATGGTAAACAAAATCTGATATATCCACAGAAAGGAATATCACTTAGCAATGAAAAGAACTAAACTACATACAACATTAATGAAACACTGAGTGTAAAAAGCCAGAAACAAATAAGGCTATAGCACAGTCATCCCTCAGTATCCATGGGGAATTGGTTCCAGGACCAGCTACTGTAAGACCTCGCGGCCTTTTCTCAGGATCTGTCGCTCTAAAGACCACAGTGACTCGAATTCGATGCAATAGGCAAGAGGATTTATTAGGCCGGCGCGCCGGGGTTCCGTCTCCTCGGGAGGAGTGAACCCCGAACACTAATCGCGGGGAACTTTTATACCGAAAAATCACAGGCAGGTGTGAGTGGGGTCAGGATGTTGGGAACAATGTGATAGGGGGCCATAGGCAGGTGTAGGTGGGGTGAGGACGTTTGATTGGTGGGATAGGTCTGCAGGTAATTAAGTCGAAACAGTTGACTGACCACCCAGCGGCGTTTGGCCAGTTCTTAGAAGAACAATTACCCGGAAAAGTCTGACAGAAAATACATCTTTTGAGAGGGGGTCTCTTCGCAAGGTCAGGAAACTAGGTTATAAGTCATCAGTTAAGAATTAATAGAATGGGGCTTTGTCAAGGACCAGGAGACTCTGAGTCACCAGATAAGGGGAAAGTTATCTTCCATGAGGCATGGCCTGCCTCCGGGTTTTAACATAAAGGGGACTTAAAATTTTAACCTAGGTTCTTCACTACGAGTAACAAAATCCAAGGACGCTCAAATCCTTCCGATGGCCCTCCATATCTGAAGTTCCACATCTGTGTATTCAACCAAGGATTGTGCAGTACTGCATTTCCTGAAAGAAATGTTTAAAAATGGACCCAAAGATTAAACATGTGTTGTTCAAGGGTCAACTGTATATCAATGATATGAAAACTCTAGAAACACTTAGCATCTGGCATATAATATAAACCTCAAAAATGTTACTGTGACAAAGTTTTCTTAAAGACAAACAACTCTGCACATGAGTCACTATAAACCGTCGGCTCTCAACCAGGGGCAATTCTGCCCCGCAGGGGACACTGGGCAATGTTTGGATCGTCATGACTGGAGGTGTGCTACTGGCCTCTAATGGAAAGAGGTCAGGGATGCTGTGGAACATGCTACAATGCACAGAACAGTCACCACAACAAAACTAACAGGAAATCAGCAAAGAATAAGAACATGGCCAGTCAACATGAAAAGATCTTCTTCCTGTAGAAAAATGCAGTGACCAAGATAGCATTTTAAAACCAATAAAATGGTGAAAAATGAAAAACTCTGACAATACCAAATGCTGGTCCAACAGGGAACAGAAATTTATACTATTATTATAAACTGCAGGTGAAAAGGTACATGACAACCATACATCACTACATACGTGAATTTTGTTGTTGGTCAGTTGATAAGTTGTGTCTGACTCTTGTGCGACCCCATGGGCTGTAGCCTACCAGCCTTCTCTGTCCATGGGCTTCTCCGAGCAAGAATACTAGAGTGGGTTGCCGTTTCCTCCTTCCTCCAGGGGATCTTTCTGACCCAGGGATTGAACCCGAATCTCCTGCATTGCAGGTAGATTCTTTGCTTATAGCCACCAGGAATGTACATACATATATATGCATTCCAATTCATGCATTAGGGTGAATAGTGATTAATGACAGAAGTTACCTTAGGGATGGAGGGAGTGGGGAGAACTTCCTTATATTTTAAATTATGGACTTCCTTGGTGGTCCAGTGGTTAAGAAATCTGCCTGCCAATGCAAGGAACACCAGTTACATCCCTGGTCCGGGAAGATCCCACGTCAAGGGGCTACTAAGCCCGTAAACCACAACTGCTGAGTCCATGAGCCTGTGCTCTACAACAGAAGACGACACCACAATGAGAAGCCCGCACACAGCAAGTAAGAGTAGCCCCCAGTCGCTGCAACAAAAGCAAGCCCCGGTGCAGCAAGGAAGACGCAGTACAGCCAAAAAAAAAAAAGTTCTAGAAAAGAGGTTCTTACCTTTAAAAAAAAAAAAAAAATTACTGTTCTGCGCTCTGAAAGCTGTAGGTTTTAAAATGATTCCTGGGGCCTCCCTGGTGGCTCAGGGGTGAAAACTTCACCTGCCAATGCAGGAGACACGGGTTTGATCCCTGGTCCGAAAAGATCTCACACCGCGGAGCAACTAAACCTGTGCGCCTTAACTACTGAGCCTGTGCTCCAAAAGCAATAAGAGAAGCCTTTGCAACAAGGAGCCTGCGCACTGCAGCTAGACAGGAGCTCCCGCTCACAGCAACCAGGGAAAGCCCACACACAGCAACGAAGACCCTGAACAACCAAAAATTAAAATGAAATGATTCCCATTCGCTGAAACCCTAATACATATCAGGTAATGTGTAAGATACACTTTGTATCTGATATTCCTTGCAACAAATCTAGGTTGTAGATATCAGTAGCTCCTTTTTTTTTAAATACATGAATAAACTGCATCTGAAATTAAATGATTTACTCAAGGTATCAATATAGTCAGCTAGTGGCAGAGCCTGGATTCAGGCCAGGGGCTCTCCACTGCAAGGCCCAATCCTGTCTCTCCCACAGCAGTACAATGTTACGACCTACGTGCTAATGTTTGACAATATTAAAGCGTTCTTGGAAATAATTCTTTTCATAAAAGTATTTCAATCAAGATAATTCTAGAATGGGGAGAAAATAAAGAGGATGACAAAATGTAGGTAAGAAAAGCAAATAAAAGCTATAGATGGCACCTCTAGAAAAATGTACATAGACATGAAATATATACAATCTCAGCAGTTCACAAATTTCCTGGGAGCAATCACTAAAAAGCCTTTGGAATCCAGGTTAAAACCTTCTCTTCAGGGGCAAAAACAGGCCATATTCACTTATAATATTTGAAGGACCATCCAAATTTCTTTGACCTCAGTTGCACTTTATTAACTAGTGCATAAATGGTCCAAACATTGCTATAATCAGAAACCTTTTGGTTTGCCTCAGTAAAATCTACCACCATTCTAAATATAACGAGCTCTTTGTTCCAGAACATATACAAGAGAAGTAATGAGGCTGGTGGTTACAGGCTTCCAGAATTAAATTCAGACATCTTGTGTGTAAAGGTTACCTTTGTTGAAGAATCAAAGTTAGAACAAAGATCAACAGACACTAGGCTTAAAGGAGGAGGACCTTTTATAGAACCAGAAATAATTACAAATAAGTTACATCCCACTGTAGGTTCATATTTGCAAAAATGTACCAGATGCAACATCTTTCGTTCTAAAACAAGAAAATGCCACACAGCCCATTCGCTTGTTTTTTCCCCGTGTAACAGTCTTTCTCTTTATATTTCCTTCTTTCTCATTTTAGGCGATGGTTCGTCTTTCCTGCTCTCCAGTCTTCTTCAACATTCCCTCATTCTGCCATGTTTATCTCTTCAGCAGATGTAATGTACAGATATTTAGTTACACAGATTTCATGTTTCCTATCACACAAGTTACTTTTGGATTAGCATGTTTTGTTTCCCTCAATATATACATCTAAACTGGTTGATTTCATCTTGTGGTTTTCAATTGAGTGTTTTACTATGACTCTTTCATTGTGGAAAGAGACAGTATCAATACTGTATACTAGTTCAGAGTTAGGCTTCACTCAGCAGACAGTCTTCTATTTTACAACCATAGTGTGGGGGAGGCAGAGTAACCAAGGGAAGTCCTCTCAGAAGGCAACAGTTGAGCCTAATGTTCAAACAGCCCAGCCTGTTTGAAGATGAGGAAGGAGTCCCAATTAGAGGAAAATAGACTACCAAGCTGAAATTCACTAGAAGTAGTTGCAAAATGCTATAAAAACCCCGATGAACCTTTTGACGATCCAGTATGATCTCCTTGGACCTTAAAATGCACCTCCTGGTGCTCTTGTTCAGCACTACAGTATTCTAACGGTAGACTGTCTATTCTCACTCTTAAGTATCACCTATAACTGAGAACAGTGATTTGTCTTAAATAATGCCTACATGCCTCTACTTTTCATTTTTACTTAGAAAAAAGTCAGTGTACTGGAAAGAGCAGATTTTGAAGTTTTTAAAACCTAGATTTGAAACGGCTCTGTAAACAAGCTAGTTGAGTGACTTTTGCCCAAGTTACTTAACTTGGCTCAAGGAACACTTTTTTTTCCTTTTAAAAGCATGCTAAAACACCTATCTCCTAATGTTGTTCTAAGGGTGAAATGAGACAAACATTTCCACTACCTAACACAGTACTTGGCATATAACAGAGGCCTGACCAGTAGAAGTGACTGCCACTTTCTAAACTCCCCCAAAGTAACAGCATGTGTTTCCTTGAATCCTCATTATCACAATAACTAGCACAGTGCTTCACACATCACAGAAACCCAGGCAATCCCAGGGACTACCACAGGGGGAAGTTTTCAACTTTAGACAAATATTTCATTACTATTACTTTTCTTGGAGGCAGTCCTAACTTCACTGGGTGTATTTTATATAGGTTTATATATAAGTGTTTTATTACTCTTTTAACATTGTTAATAACCTTTCAACAGCTTCCAATGGTTCTTGGAATACAAAGCAAACTCTTCGTGATCTATTTAGTCCCAGCTTCTTTTCCCTCCCCTTAAGATGTTCTAACCACACCTGGCCTCCACCTGCTCCTCAACTACTACCCCTAACGAATTTCAGCCTCATGGTCTATTTTCCTCTAACTAGGACAGGATGCCTCTCCCAACTTCACAGTTCAGTTCAGTCGCTCAGCCCCTTCGACTCTTTGTGACCTCATGGACTTCAGCCGCCAGGCCTCCCCTTACCAACTTCTGGAGTTTACCCAAACTCACGTTTATTAAGTCTATTATGCCATCCAACCATCTCATCCTCTGTCATCCCCTTCTCCTCCCACATTCAATCTTTCCCAGAATCAGGGTCTTTTCCAATGAGTCAGTTCTTTGCATCAGGTGGCCAAAGTATTGGAGTTTCAGCTTCAACATCAGTCCTTCCAATGAATATTCAGGACTAGCTTTCTTTGGGATGGACTGGTTGGATCTCCTTGCTGGCCAAGGGACTCTCAAGAGTCTTCTCCAACACCACAGTTCAAAAGCATCAATTCTTCGGTGCTCAGCTTTCTTTATGGTCCAACTGTCGCATCCATACACGACCACTGGAAAAACCATAGCCTTGACCAGACGGACCTTTGTTGGCAAAGTACTATGTCCGCTTTTTAATATGCTGTCTAGGTTGGTCGTAACTTTCCTTCCAAGGAGTAAGCGTCTTTTAATTTCATGACTGTAGTCACCATCTGCAGTGATTTTGGAGCCCAGAAAAATAAAGTCTGGGCTATTTATCACAACTGTGGCCTCTGAAAGACCTTCTTCCCTTGATTAGTCTGCCTCCCCCACCAGTCTGTGTTATCTTACTTCTGGACTAGTACTTTCCACGACGCCCAATTCTCTTGTTTCCAAGTGAGGACAGGGATAGGATCTGTTTTGCTGGTTGCACCCAGGGCATACCTGTGCCTGGCACAGAGCATGCGAGTGACCCAGCTACAACTCCTCCTACGGCCACCTCCTGGCTCCCGGCTGGAGCCCGGGTCGTGTGGGGGCTTCATCGGAACATGCTAGCGTCTCCTCACAACCGGCCCCCTTCCCGGGTCCTAAGGACGCGCACTCCCTTTTCCCCCGGGGAGCTGGGCGGGACGGGGGGGGCCCCCGCGGTCGGGCCACAGCCACGGCCGGAATTCTGGACCCAAGGGGATATGGACTTTGGGAACCCGTGCGGCCACAGCGTCCGCAGCGCGCGTGTGGGTCTGTGGAACCGGCGCGCAAACCCCCCACCGGACCAACCCTTCTCGGACTCGAGTCTTTAACGCGGACTTCGCAACGGAGGCGTCCGTCAAGAAGGCGAGCTTCTCTAAAAAGCGGTGAGAGAAAGTTTAGCTCTTCTCACCAGAAAACGACTTCAGGGAACCCACTCGAAAAACTCACCAGAGAGCGCAGGCTGCACAGCCTCCCTCGACAGAACCTGACTGGAAACGCGAGCAGCCGCCTGGAGACAAGCGAGCGCGCGCTGAGCCCGCGCAGCCGCAGACGAACCTTCGTGCGCCCAGGGCGGGGCGCGGGACTGGGGCGGGGCCAGCTCCTCTCGCGCGCTGACGCGACGGGTCGCGGCGGAAGGGTGTGGACGCGCACGCGCCGCGGCTGCTGGGACGGCAGGGGGCGGAGCCGCGCAGGCGCTTTGAGAGGCGGTAGCGGCGGCGGCGGCGGCGGCGGCGGCGGTGGTGGTAGAGGTAGAGGCGGCGGCAGCTGTGAACGGGTTCCGGGAAGATGGTGCTGATTAAAGAATTGTGAGTGGGACCGGTGGGCGTGAGCGAGGTTCCAGGGCGGCAGTGGTGGGGGATCCATTGACTGAGAAGTGGCGGAATGTTCCTAAGAAGGAGCGAACCGCGGGGCCGGCCGCTCCCTGCGCGCTCCCCCTCCCGCCGGCACGCGCCCCCGGCCCGCCTGAGGCCCCTCAGCAGCGCGCTGCCCGCTTCCCACCACGCCCAGCGCTGTTGCCGTGGTAACAGTGCCGCCCTCTGCCCCCCTACCCCCACCCCAGGGGCGGAGGAGGCAGGGTCCCGGCCCGAGCGCGTGGTTCCGGCGGGCGCGGCCGGGAGTTTCCGCTGGGACCCGCCTTCTCCCCAGCCCCCTCCACCCCAGTCTGACACTGGGCCCACCCGCAGCCGAAGCCCGAGGGTGCGGGGGAGACGCGGTGGGTCTGTGGTTTGTCGTCCCTGGGGTGGAGCTTGCCTGTATCCCGCGGGAGGTGGCTTGCCAGCTAAAGGCTGCCCTAGTGGTCGGGGGCTCGAGGTGGGACGTAGGCGCCCCGAAGTTCCTGCAGGAGCTGGGAGTCAGGAAAAACCTGTCTTCGCTGGGAAGCGAAGCTCCCGAGAGAGCCATCTCTCTCTGCTCTTGAGTCTCAGTTTCCACATCTTGAAGATGGGATGACACTCTGGGCTCCATGGACTTCCCCCGGGTTTAGGTGAGGCGTTAACATGTGGTCGGTGGTATGGAAGGGTTCCCAGGTGCATCAGACCGGCGAAGTGGTTTTGTTGAAAAGTTACGGCATTTCCTACCGGCAGGGACTGTGACTACTGATCGCAGGAAATCTGGTTGGCAGCGAGTGTTCCGCTGTCACAGCTGGTTCAGGTCAGCCACTGTTTGGGCAACTGAGGATTTCTAGTGTGGCCCATTCTTGGGTGTTTCAAATGCTCTTTTCATTGTAAACTCTTGAAATGTTGGGCTTAATTTAGCTAACTCTAGACAGCTTATTTTTAGTGTTAGTTCACATTTCTTTTTAAAAGTCATTCCTGTCGCTTCTCTGCTTAAAAATCTTCCGGACCCCCTTATCTCACTGAGAGTAAAAGCCAACGCCTTTAGGACAGATACCCTGCGAGGTTTTAACCACTATTTTGTTCTCTGATTTCAGTTACACCACTTCCCTTACCCTTTCCAAGCTCACAAGGTTTCTTGCTGTTCCTTCACTACTCCAGGAAAATAAGCTCAGTTCAGGGTCTTTCTGCTTGCTCTTGCCTCTGGGTGAAGAGCTCTACCCTCATTTTACTAATTCACGCCTTTTCAGGTCTTTGATAAATATCACTTTCTTGGAATCTCTTTCGGAAGATCCATTTGCAACCCGCACGGTTTGGTGTTTGCTTTCCAGCTTCATTGTTCTTCATAGAGCTATCACGATCTAACTTGCTTCTCTGTTACTGGATATATTCTCTCACTGTACATAAACTCCATGAATTTGTCTATTTTGCTCACTCTCATATTCCCAATTTTTGAAGTTCTGGCGCATAGTAAACGTTCAATAAATATTCGTTAAATGAATGACACATTCTAACTTTAGTCAGTGACAGCAATCCTGGGAAAAGACAAGTTTCTACTCAAAATTTTATTAAAAAATTTAAAAATTCTCTTCCATTTCATTTGTATAATGTAGCATGAAAGTGTTAGCACAGTTATTACTCTGAAATTTTTGTAGTGTCTGTAGTTGGCAGGTGTTAAGACTTGTGAAGGAAATAAGAGACAATTGACTTAGCCCAAGTCACACAGCAGATAAGTTGTGGAACTAATTTTGGGTTGCAGATCTAGTAATTTTTCTTTTATTAGAGTTACTTCCTCCTTTCTGTAATGTGTATTGTATTCAGTAGGTCCCTTTGACAGTTAAGTGAGTAGTGTCAGGCTAAATCATGGAAAGCAGTTTTCATTGGGAATTTGCATATTATGCTTTTTGTGAATCGTTACTTTATTTATAAAAATGTTAATGTATCGAGATAACCAATGTTGAAATACGCTCAAGGTGTAATACTTTTTTCTGAAGGAATTCTCAGTTACGTTTCTTGATGTCCACTCCTCACCTGTGTCTCCTCTAGATTTTATTTCCCTGCTAAAGTCTTCTTTTTTTGTCTGCCCCATGTGGTTTGTGGGATCTTAGTTTCCTAACCAGGGATTGAACCTGGGCCCTTGGCAGTGAATGCTCAGGGTCCTTACCACAGGGCTGCCAGGGAATTCCCGTTTTTCTCCTAGACTTTTTGAGGTCAGAGGCTGTTTCTTATTCAAGTATTCCTGGTATCCAGCATAGCATCTAGCCTAGCGCACTGTAAGAACTCAGTGTTGTCTAATGAAAAAAATGATTCCTCCTACTCACCTGTCAGTTTTCTAAAATTGTTCTTGGTCAGGAGCAATGAATAGGTAGATCATCCCTATGTAAGGATGTTGGTAAACTGTAATATACTTTGGCAAATGTTTGTTGTCTTTTAAAATGCCAGCTATTGTTGACATGAATTAAAAGGTTAGAAATAACTTTTCAGGATGAGGAGTTACCTTCAAGTTGTTATTTAAGCAGTAGGTGAAATTGCCATTAGCATAAAATCCTGGTTTTAAAGAACTAGTAGGTTGTGTGATTTGGAAAAGTATTTTCATAACAGTTTTCAGAGAATTTTGAAAATTTTCAAAGTGCTGTAAAAGTTGAATATTGCTTTTAGAATAATAATGCAAAATTAAAGCCAGTTTCTTATCTCTTTTACTTTTTCTTAAATCTTGAAGAAGTTACTTGAGTTGTCATTCATTCAGAATGTCATAATCAGTCACTTTCATTTTGTGAAGTAAGTTTTCCCTACTAGTAAAATTATTCAGCAGTGATTCTTGGTTTTGTGAAACTTCAGGGAAGTCTTTAACTGTTTCCTTTCTATTCCTTCCTTCGACTTCCTCTGCAGCCCAGCGTTCTCCTGTGTGAGTGTGTGTGAGTGTAAGAGTGTGAGTCATTTATCCATGGACTGAGTGTGAGAGTGTGAGTCATGGACTGTAGCCCTCCGGGCTCCTCAGAGTTCTCCTGTGTATGTGTGTGTGTCAGTGTGAGTCATGGATCCATGGACAGCCCTCCAGGGTCCTCAGTACACAGAGCATCCTCCTGTGGGTCTTTGTTAATCCTTGCCCTGCCTCCCAAAAGATGGCTTTTTACCCCATCCTCCTGCTTCTTGTTGTCTTTAAGCACCTAAGAGGACATGTCAGCTATAGCTATGTTGCTTAGTTTTGGGAACAACCGTCCAGAATTCTTTGTTGTTGAATAAATGTGATTTCGTACCATTGTATTCCAGGCCCTGAAAGTATGCTCCCAACCTGTATCTTTGTCTTAATCTCCCAAAATAGGCTCCCAGCCTATATCATAGTCTTCCCCCCTGTCCACTGCACCTCTCCACCCCAGTTTTATTTTCTGTTACTGAGATGGTGAGCATGTTAGTGTGTACCCCGAGAAGACAGCTGAAATAAATGATTAGTTATTGGAAGGATTTTGTATAACAAGTTTATTCTTGATGAGAAGAAATTAGCACCATTCTGACTTGGTTGTCTTTAGACGATCATTATCAGAATGACAAGAGTGATGAGTGACCCCCAGTAGTCAAGGAAGAGGGGGAAATAATAGGAGATAGCTGGTAGAGATTAAGGTGATGTGAGCACTCAAGTATCAGTGTTTGAGGAAGACTAAGGAGAGAACAACAGATAAAAAGTGCAGCTGAAGAGAAGCTGGAGTGAAGAACACTATTGGGAATTTCCTGTAAAATGAAAATTGAGGTGAACCCTGTGGTATTTTTTTCCTCTCCTTAGAGTTAAAATAAGATTTTAAGTGGCATTGCAATGGTAGTTAGATGGTAGGAGGGAACAGTCTTAA
>SJXQ01005832.1:35636-103119 GCA_006408695.1 Aepyceros melampus
CTACCCTCTTGGACCATGAGATATTTGATATTTGGGGATGGCTTTGGTTTTCAGAGCTTCTTGTGGAACTGATAAAATGCAATATCCTGATATAAAATAATTCATCACAGAATTCTTTTTTGGAATTCATCTTTAGGAGCATTATGTCTCTGTCCTAGTCCTCTTCTGTGTACAGGAACAGACTCTTGGACAAGGTCAAACACAGCAGCCTCATGTTGAATCTACCCTGAAAGGGGTTGTACTTCTCAGGTTCAAAATATTTTCCACAGTAAAATTTTTTCTCACTTAAGTCTATAGGATGTTTTATGTGATTTTTTTCAATAAGACTGAGCAGTAATTGGGTAGTAGGGAGCAGTTTTTGGAGGCATTTATTCGTGAGATTCAAGACATGAATTCTGTGAGAAAGTACCGTAAAAACAAAATGCATAGTGTATATAGATGGAGAATGAAACCATAATAAAGATTTGTTGGGGGCAGCCTGACCAGACAGTCTACAATTGATACATCGTGTACCCTGCAATTTTCAGTGATGAGTTTCCTCCTGTTCCTTTACTCCTCACAAGAATCTCTACAACTGTGTTTTTGGGGTCCTGGTATAATGAGGGTGCTACATGCAAGTGATTGTTGAGAGTCAGCAATGGGTAGTTTTATT
Source organism: Aepyceros melampus (assembly GCA_006408695.1). Taxonomy (NCBI): domain Eukaryota; kingdom Metazoa; phylum Chordata; class Mammalia; order Artiodactyla; family Bovidae; genus Aepyceros; species Aepyceros melampus. The sequence continues at coordinate 36,289 of SJXQ01005832.1, forward strand.
TCCACAGTTTAAAAACTCTTATTTAGATCTGTAGTCATTCCGAGGACCCTCTTCCATAAATGACATCTTGTACTATGCTGTCATTGGATTTAAAGCAAAAGGTCTTTTAATTGCGGAGATCAGTTTTAAAGCCAACCACTTCATGTGTAACATTTGTTATCCTTTTGTCTTTTTAGCCGTGTGGTTCTGCCATGTTCGGTTCAGGAGGTAAGTCTTGCATGCATGGTTTATTTTGGTATGCTAATCTGAGGTCATATTTTCATTTATCTTTACTTTGCCATATGTGACAGTGAATTCTGATGTGCTAGAGATAATTAATGGTAAATGAATATCCGTTGTTACCCTGCCTGGTTTTGGGAAGAGTCTGAGACGCTGACTACCGTGTCCGGTGCAGGAATTCTGTCGGCAGTGTGTCAGAGAATGGAGGTTCCAGCTGCAACCTGGGCACTTTAGGGTTAAGTCACTGGCTGCTTGGAGAAACCACCTACCTTACTATTGGATATTTTAAACAGTTATTGTTATTTTAAACCAAAACCTGCTTTCCTGTAAAGTCTGCCTACTGTTTACAGTTCCTTCCACTTGAACAGAAAGGGGAGGAAGGAAGCCTGTTCTCTCTTATCCATTGTGACCCTTCAGGGTAACTTCTGGCAGTTCTATCTCCGCTCCGTGGCCCTTCATCCCACCTTTTCTACCTGTGGTCCTGAAGTTAAGCGTTACCGGCCCATCGCTGCTGCATGTGCTGTGCTTGTTGCTCTCAGCTGAAAGCAGTGCTCCGCATGGGCGCGCAAGAGGCCATCGTCTCCCTCGACCTGCACACGGTACAGAAAGGCATCACCTGTTCAGAAAGCTGCGTGTCTCGTGGACGCAGCTATCAGTACTACAGCTAAGAATGAAGATAAGAGCAGAGACGGCTCCTGAGAAATCAAGGTCCACGGAGCAAAACCCACGAAGGCCTTGGGGTCCTCCTGCAACTTGCTCACAGCTTGTACTCCTCGGTTATCTGGGCCTCCTAGAGCTGAGACGCAACTGGAACCACTGGATTGGAAGTGGAACAAAACAAACTGATAACCTAAGATGTGACAGCTGACAGAAGGCAGGCAGAAGGAAAAAAAAATGTAGGAACTGAAAACGAGTAGCCGTCTGGCGCTGTTTCGCGTAGACTTGAACACAGCCACAAGTACCTCAGTAGGGTCTGAGGTTTCAAATGTGTTAGAATACTCAGATAAGCCAGGCACCCCAAATCTTTACTATATAATTGTTTGAACATGAATGTGGAAATTGACATTTGTTTCTGTTTGTTTCTTTTCATTTCAGCTAGTTGGATCAACTTGTTGAAATCTTTCTGAGTCTTGTTATTGTCACCCAGAATAATCTCAGCTTTTTGTTATATTCGACTTAATATGCCTCCTGTCATTGTTTAAGTTCTTCTTAAAAATGAGAATGAAAGCCTAGTGTCATGTGACAAGTTATCATTCCATTAATAACATATTTTTGAACACTGTTGTTTTCTGTGTAAATTTTTGTTACTCTGTTTCTAACCAAGATCAAGTTTACCCTCAGACTTAGAGACATTTTAATCCTATTTTTAAAATATGACAGTGTTGAAAAGTGTATTTTGAAGGACTTAAGGATTGTAGCATTCCTGGACTAATCCTGGTGATCTGTCATAAAAACCAGAAGAAGACAGCCCTTTTTGCAGTCTGAAATCTCTACAAAAACTGATTTTTGACGTATTTAAGAAATCTGTTTGGTTCCAGCTTCCTAAACCTTTCTAAATGTGTGTGTGTGTGTGTGTGTGTGTGAATTAACCGTCAATATAGCATCATATTCCCATGGGCTTTTTTAGATAGGACTATTTGCTGAGCTTACAACCACCCTGATTTTTTGTTCCTCAAAATAAAATGTTAGTTTTGAATTACTAGTTTTTAAAAGTAGCCTTTCTTTGAAAATATGCTTTAAAAAAAAGAGGAAATAAAGAAAAACATTTCTTCAGGCTCTCATCATTAGAAGGAAGAAATTTAATCAAATTTGAAGAGATTGGAGATGGTGCCATGATTGAGTTAATGAAACAAATTAGAATACAGGAACTTTGCTTTTTATCATTTGTTGGAACTGTTGGAAATTCCAGATGGGCATAGAATAGTGGTGTCCACTCACAAGTGTTGGTGCAAGCAGGTGAGAATTCTCATCCACTTTGAAGTGAAAGAGAAAGCACTATCAGCAATTTCTTACCTTTTCATGGTAATACTTGTTTATTTGTACTTTAAAACCGGTTTCCTTTTACTGGAGAACTTCACAGGTAACAGTTGAGACCCTAGATACCCAATACTGTTTCTGCTTAGGTGGACCAGAGCCAAATCAGGCATGCGCATACATAAGCATGCAGAACAAGACCCCAGAGGCCTGCTGAACTTGCACTGCAGTGCTTCTCTGTATTTGCAGGCTTTTACTGTCACTTTGTAGCCCTCCTCATTATTGAACAGTATTCTGATGACTCAGCTTGCTTTTTTGGCGAAAAAGTAACAGATATATTCCTGTCATACCTTCTTTAGGATTTTGTGAAATAAAGTGAGATGTCATAGATGTGAAGATGATTTGGAAAATATGAATGTATATTTATTATTCAAAAAAAATGCATCTTGTCATTGAAACAAGTGGATAGTACGTATTAAAGCACCAGAATATTTGTAACTGACAGTTTTCCTAAATAATGGAAATCTTGTAAACTATTATAGTTTCCTGAAGCTGTAAGATCATCTGGTGTTCATCTCACCACACATACTAATTTCTCATCTGAGTCGTGTTTTCATGTGGAACATATGTGCTCAGTGGTTGGGATGTGCTTTTCTGTATCTGCAGAAAGATTTTAGCACAGGACGTTTTTGCAGTTACAGCTGACTTACCGAAGTTCTGTACTCTTGGATATTTCAGTATCAGGTTGGGCAGCTTTACTCTGTGGCAGAAGCCAGTAAGAATGAGACTGGTGGTGGAGAAGGAATTGAAGTCTTAAAGAATGAACCGTATGAAAAGGATGGAGAAAAGGGACAGTATACACACAAAATTTATCACCTAAAGAGGTAAGCAGGGTGTTCACATCTTGTCCTTAGTCATCGTATTTAATAATCATACTTTGACTGTCCAGCCACATATTAAGCATGTAACTACCTAATTGACTATTGAGTGTCATTTTCATTGTGATAATATGTTGCATTTTAGTTTTCGAGAGCATTCCTCTCCTTTCTTATCTTTAAATTATGAGTTGATCTGTCTGCTTATTTAAACAAACAGAAGATGATAAGTTAAAAACTCAGTACCCACCTCGTGTTATCACAAATTCATATCCCCAGAGAGAAACTAGGAACAACTTAAAATTTGTCCCTGCAGATAATTTTCTACACATATTCAAAGCAATTTTTAAGAAACATAAAAATGTCACTGTGTCATTTCTTGCTGTCCACAGCAAACAGGATCTACACCACACGCACGGTTCTGTACTCTGCATTAATTTTTATGCAGTGATGCGTCATGAGCATCCTTCCTTGTTATTATTTAATGCCCTCTCCTTATTTTCAGAGCTGAGTAAAACTCTTAACCATTCTCTAAGTGATAAGTCGATTTAGGTGTTTAGGCATTTGCCTTCTTGTCTGTTGCAGGTGCTTTTTCTGTGAAGGTGGCTGTGTGTGCGTTGACCTTTATACCGCAGGCTCCTGTCTCTCTGGAAGCAGTTTGTTACAGTAGGGTTCAGAGAAGCCCATGCTCTTCTAAGTTTTGGTGTTGTTGCCAGATTGCCTTCCAAGATTTGAGAGCATTCCTTTCCCCGTAATTTTGTTTTTAATTTTCGCCAATTTGATGCACAGAAAATAGCCTCTTGTTTAAATTTGCATTTCTCTATCAGTGAAGTTAAATATTTCGTATTAACTGGCCCTTTGAATTTATTGCATGACTTGACCATTTAGATCCTTTGTTCATTGTTTTTAATGTCTTAGGTTGTAGTTCTCCTGAGTTTGATCTCTGTTTTTTTGTATAAATATTTTAAAATAGAAAATGCATACTAATACTTAAGTAAGGGCAGAAAATCAGTGATAGTTTTAAGAGTGTCTTGTCAGTAGTCTCCAGTTTCTCAAAGGAGGAGGGAATCGCTCTGCACTTGGCTCTCTTCCCTTCATATGGATTCATGGTGGGGTTTTGTAGAGCCTTTTAAGGTTGTGGATGAGCTGTGATGATTCGTATTTTTCATAATTCTCTCAGTTTAAGGCAGTTGCTTTGTTTATAATGACACATGAATATAAAATGGGTCGTCACTTTGTAGAACCTTCAGTTTTACTTTGATGTTATCTTAGAACGCAGCATTTCTTTGCTTCTGCTGCAGGTTTGAGTGAGGGCAATAACTTTGGTTAATCAGTTATCCAGAGACAGTGTTATTCATGGTTTCTTTAATTCATTAGCACCTTCAGTCAGTCAGTTGCTCAGTTGTGTCCGACTCTTAGCGACCCCATGAATCGCAGCACGCCAGGCCTCTCTGTCCATCACCAACTCCCGGAGTTCACTCATACTCACATCCATTGAGTCGGTGATGCCATCCAGCCATTTCATCCTGTGTCGTCCTCTTCTCTTCCCATCCTCAATCCCTCCCAGCATCAGAGTCTTTTCCAATGAGTCAACTCTTCCCATGAGGTGGCCAAAGTATTGGACTTTCAGCTTCAGCATCAGTCCTTCCAAAGAACATCCAGGGCTGATCTCCTTTAGGATGGATTGGTTGGATCTGCTTGCAGACCAAGGGACTCTCAAGAGTCTTCTCCAACACCACAGTTCAAAAGCATCAATTCTTCAGTGCTCAGCTTTCTTTATGGTCCAACTCTCACATCCACACGTGACCACTGGAAAAACCATAGCCTTGACTAGACGGACCTTTGTTGGCAAAGTAATGTCTCTGCTTTTGAATATGCTATCTAGGTTGGTCATAACTTTCCTTCCAAGGAGTAAGCGCCTTTTAATTTCGTGACTGCAGTCACCATCTGCAGTGATTTTGGAGCCCCCCAAAAATAAAGTCTGCCACTGTTTCCACTGTTTCCCCATCTATTTCCCATGAAGTGATGGGACCAGATGCCATGATCTTTGTTTTCTCAATGTTGAGCTTTAAGCCAGCTTTTTCGCTCTCCTCTTTCACTTTCATCAAGAAGCTTTTTAGTTCCTCTTCACTTTCTGCCATAAGGGTGGTATCATCTGCACATCTGAGGTTATTGATATTTCTTCCGGCAATCTTGATTCTAGCTTGTGCTTCTTCCAGCCCAGCGTTTCTCATGATGTACTCTGCATAGAAGTTAAATAAGCAGGGTGACAATATACAGCCTTGACGTACTCCTTTTCCTGTTTGGAACCAGTCTGTTGTTCCATGTCCAGTTCTAACTGTTGTTTCCTGACCTGCATACAGATTGCTCAAGAGGTAAGTCAGGTGGTCTGGTATTCCCATCTCTTTCAGAATTTTCCACAGTTTATTGTGATCCATACAGTCAAAGGCTTTGGCATAGTCAATAAAGCAGAAATAGATGTTTTTCTGGAACTCTCTTGCCTTTTCCATGATCCAGCGGATGTTGGCAATTTGATCTCTGGTTCCTCTGCCTTTTCTAAAACCAGCTGGAACATCAGGGAGTTCACGGTTCACGTATTGCTGAAGCCTGGCTTGGAGAATTTTGAGCATTACTTTCCTGTGAGATGAGTGCAATTGTGTGGTAGTTTGAGCATTCTTTGGCATTGCCTTTCTTTGGGATTGCAATGCAAACTGACATTTTCCAGTCCCGTGGCCACTGCTGAGTTTTCCAAATTTGCTGGCATATTGAGTGCAGCACTTTCACAGCATTATCTTTCAGGACTTTGAAATAGCTCAACTGGCATTCTATCACCTCCACTAGGTTTGTTCGTAGTGATGCTTTCTAAGGCCCACTTGACTTCGGTAGTTGGAGCATTCTTTGGCATTGCCTTTCTTTGGAATTGGGATGAAAACTGACCTTTTCCAGTCCTGTGGCCACTGCTGAGTTTTCCAGATTTGCTGGCAAATTGAGTGCAGCACTTTCACAGCATCATCTTTCAGGATTTGAAACAGCTCAACTGGAATTCTATCACCTCCACTAGCTTTGTTCGTAGTGATGCTTTCTAAGGCCCACTTGACTTCACATTCCAAGATGTCTGGCTCTAGATTAGTCATCACATCATCATGATTATCTGGGCTGTGAAGATCTTTTTTGTACAGTTCTTCCGTGTATTCTTGCCACCTCTTCTTAATATCTTCTGCTTCTGTTAGGTCCATACCATGTCTGTCCTTTATTTAGCCCATCTTTGCATGAAATGTTCCTTTGGTATCTCTAATTTTCTTGAAGAGATACCTAGTCTTTCCCATTCTGTTGTTTTCACCTTCAGTCAGTTCAGTTCAGTCGTTCAGTCATGTCCGACTCTTTGCGACCCCATGAATCACAGCACGCCAGGCCTCCCTGTCCATCACCAACTCCCAGAGTTCACTCAGACTCACATCCATCGAATCAGTGATGCCATCCAGCCATCTCATCCTCTGTCGTCCCCTTCTTCTCCTGCCCCCAATCCTTCCCAGCATCAAAGTCTTCTCCAAGGACTCCTTAAGTATATCTAAAAATGTGTCTTTTGAGAAAATTTAGCATTCTTCATGGTGTAACCTGTATAGTATTCATAGTATTGAATTCACTTATGTTTACTCAGTTTTACTCTCCTAGCACTTGACATTTACTCATTCACTGAATTTTACCAATACATAAAAAAACCTCCCTTTATTATCACCAGTAAACTCTCTGTGGCATCTAAAATAAGCCAGAAAGTCTGCTACAGGCCTTTGAGACAGGCCCTGCGTGATCTGTCTGCTCCCTGCCCACCTCACCCTTCTGGGCTTGCGTCCCTCTGTCCTTTCGTGGCCCGCCTTCGCCTTACTAGAGGCCTCCGCCTGGCCCTTTGGTCATGAGGGTCCCTCTGCCCGCTCTGTGATCGCTGTCTCTGGATGAGGCTGGCCCTCAGGGCCCCGCTGCAGTTCACGGAGCCTCCCTCGCCTCTTCTGAGTTCCTTTGCCTCACGTGCTCACTCGCCCATTGCCGTGTTCCTTAAGCTCGTGGCACTTCAGGAACGCTGCTTCTCTTTGCCTTTTGCTGTCTGCTGACCTATTTTCAGCTTCCCTCTTCAGAAGGGGAGCTCTGGGTAGGAATTGTCCTTGTTTGTTATTTACATGGTCCTGGCACAGTGGACAGTCAGTAAATACTTGAGGGGATCAAGGTACGAGGTCTCTATTGTACGTAAGGTGTGTTTCAGTTGATTTTAAAGTGAAAGATTACTTACTCAAGAAGACGTAAACTTTCCATTGGGGAAAGTGCAGTTTGAAATGATTTGCCAAGGTATTATTTATCTCAGGAGCAGGATTTTTTTTGTTTGTTTGTTTTTAAGTTGGTTGCTGCATCAGGAGAAGCTACGTGTACCCTGTGGTCCTTTATTATGTGTTGTTATAAATCGTGTAAGCCCTCTGTTCTCTTCTCCCGCTCTGACCAAGGCATCTTACCGCACAGTGCACAGGTTCACAGCCGTTAGCACATCGAGGTTAGATTTGATATTGATAACACAATTGATGAAACACTTCAGTTGAATTTTAACTTGGAGTTAAATATTCTTATTTTGTATTCAGAGATGGGGTGGGGGAAGGCTGTGCACTGGCAAAGAACGTTTGTGCAACTGGACATGATTCTACGGCTAACGCTTAAACTCTGTGGTCGAGGTGTGTTTACCTTGAGGTAAGCACTGTCACAAATATTGGTTCATTGTGAGAGGACATTTTGTGACTAGTTTGGAGTAACGAGGATGAACGTCCTTTTTAGTTTTTGAGTTTCTAGCTCTGTTTGTTAATTTGGCTACTATTTGTCCATTTCCTGAGACTAAGCTTCCAAAACAGAGTTTCCTGCATGTTGCTGAAGTGACTTCCTAAGTGACACTGAGGAGGAGAACAAGGTACATACTTTTCTCTTGTGTATAAACGGTACCTTTGACTTGTCTTGTTGGAAATGTATTGAAGTTGCCCTTGATGAAAATTATTCTCCTTTGAAATAGAATTGAAATTTTATTTTATTTATTCCATTAGTTCATTTCCCCTAAATGTAGTCAGTTGATGTTCTCATATTAAACATGAAAAGCCTGTAAATTTGAAACAAAACTAGTTCAAAGGTTTGCTCATTTTTTTGTTAAAGTTGTTCAGTTGCCAAATTGTGCCAACTCTTTGCTACCCTGTGGACTACAGCATGCCAGGCTCCCCTGTCCTTCACGTCTCCTGGAGTTTGCTCATCATGTTCATGTCTTTTGAGTCAGTGATGCTATCTAATGATCGCATCCTCTGGTGCCCTCTTTTGCCTTCAGTCTTTTGCAGCATCAGGGTCTTTCCAGTGAGTCAGCTCTCCACATCAGGTGGCCAAAGTATTGGAGCTTCAGCTTCAGCAACAGTCTTTGCAGTGAATATTCAGGATGAATTTCCTTTAGGATGGACTGATTGGATCTCCTCGCAGTCCAAGGGTCTCTTCAAGACTATTCTCCAGCACCACAGTTGAAAAGCATCAGTTCTTTGGCGCTCAGCTTTCTTTATAGTCCAGCTCTCACACTGCACATGACTACTGGAAAAACCATAGCTTTGACTATACAGACCTTTGTCTGCAAAGTGATGTCTCTGCTTTTTAATCTGCATTCTAGGTTTGTGATAGCTTTCCTTCCAAGGAGCAAACATCCTTAATTTCATGGCTGTAGTCACCGACCGTGGTGATTTTTGGAACCCGAGAAAATAAAATCTGCCACTGTTTCCACTTTTCCCCTATCTATTTGCCAAGAAGTAATGGGACCAGATGCCATGATCTCAGCTTTTTGAATGTTGAGTTCCAAGCCAGCTTTCTCACTGTCCACTTTCACACTCATCAAGAGGCTCTTTTAGTTCCTTCTTCACTTTCTGCCATTAAAGTGGTGTCATCTGCATATCTGAGGTTGTTATTTCTCCTGCTGTTGCTGCTGCTGCTAAGTCGCTTCAGTCGTGTCCGACCCTGTGCCACCCCATAGATGGCAGCCCACCAGGCTCTCCCGTCCCTGGGATTCTCCAGGCAAGAACACTGGAGTGAGTTGCCATTTCCTTCTCCAATGCGTGAAAGTGAAGTCACTCAGTCGTGTCCGACTCTTCATGACTCCATGGACTGCAGCCTACCAGGCTCCTCTGCCTGTGGGATTTTCCAGGCAAGAGTACTGGAGTCGGGTGCATCACCTTCTCTGGATATTTCTCCTAGCAATCTTGATTCCAGCTTGGGATTCATCCAGCCTGGCATTTCACACAATGTTCTCTGTATATAAGTTAAATAAGCAAGGTGACGATACATATCCTTGACGTACTCCTTTCCCAGTTTGAACCAGTCTCTCGCTCCATGTCTGGTTCTGACTGTTGCTTCTTCACCCATATACACGTTTCTCAGGAGATAGGTAAGGTGGTCTGGTATTCCCATCTCTTGATGAATTTTCCACAATTGTGATCCACACATTCAAATGCTTTAGTGTAGTCAGTGAAGCAGAAGTAGATGTTTTTCTAGAATTCCCTTGCTTCTCTATGATCCAACAAATGTTGGCAATTTGATCTTTGGTTCCTCTGCCATTTCTAAATCCAGCTTGAACATCTGGAAGTTCTTGGTTCACATACTGTTGAAACCTAGCTTGAAGGATTTTGAGCATTACCTTGCTAGCACTTGAAATGAGCGCACTTCTACAGTAGTTTGAACATTCTTTGGCATTGCCCTTCTTTGAGATTGGAATGAAAACTGATCTTTTCTAGTCCTATGGCCATTGCCAAGTTTTCCAAATTTGGTGACATATTGAGTGCAGCGCTTTAACAGCATCATCTTTTAGGAGTTGAAAGAGCTCAGCTGGAATTCCATCACCTCCACTGGCTTTGTTTGCTTCCTAAGGCCCACTTGACTTCACACTCTAGGATGTCTGGCTCTAGGTGAGTGACCACACCACTGTGGTTATCTAGTCATTAAGACCTTTCTGGTATAGTTCTTCTGTATTTTCTTGCTACCTCTTTTTAATCTCTTCTGCTTCTGTTAGAGCCTTACTGTTTCTGTCCTTTATTGTGCCCATCCTTGCATGAAACTAAGTCAAACATAAAATGAGTTGAAATACACATGGTAGAAAAAGCATCCTAGAATTAAAGTAATAGGCATTTGGAAGCACGATGAAGAAATACTAAAATTTTTTTAGAGATTGGTCTTACGTTGACCTTTAGTAACTATTACCAATTTTCTTGTGTCAGCAAATTTTGAAACTTGATGAATATTAAGGTTTTTAGAATATTGGGCACTATAGAAATAGAATAATTAAGAATATACTTCCGGTACACAGCTGTTTTTCTCCTTTTTCTAAGTTGACCAGGTGAGCCATTGATAATCTGTTTGTCATACCTGCAGATAGCAAGTAATCCTGTAGCTTGTATTTTAAAAAAACTCCCCACATGGATTACATTATACCCTGATTAGACCTCTTCAGTATTTAAAGGATTCTTGGTTCCAGTTTTTTACCAATGCAAGAAATGGTTTGGAGTGCTTAGATCTTCTTTGCCTTTTAATGTGATATTACTTTGATGTATCTTGTCTTCATTTCCCTGAAGTTATACCCCTTTGAATGAACTTCCCAAGATTTCAAAAGTAGCACGTGCTCAGAGAATTAGCCCTCCTTCATTAATATCTTTTAAGTTTATCCCCTTGTAGTCTTGGACATACTGCATATATGATAGTAATACTTCAGCTTTTCCAATGACTTAAAGATTTAATTTGCCACAATAGTAGGAGTTTCAAACCATAGCATTCTGGATAGCCAGGGAATTCCTAAACAGCTCCATTCTCGTGTGCTGCAGAGGCAAGGAGACGGCTGTCTGACTGCTCTTTGTAGTTACACAACACTCTGGCTGGTGGGGGGGCCCATTCCACCTTCCTTGCTTAGCTTCTGAAATTCAGCATAGTAGGAGTATTTCTGATCAACTGCTCAGTCTTACTGTGGGGCTATTGTTCTTTCTCTTAGTTTAGGAAATTAAGTTGTACTTAAGTTTTCAGAAAGCAGCTCTGATGGAAAGAATATACGTAGGGCTTCAAGTTGGAGGATATCATTTTGACATTGTTACTTAGCTATTTAAATGCTGGTTATATGAAATTATGAATTAATGGTTAACTCGTAGTGTTATCGGGGGATTAAAGTGAAGAAAGGCATGTGAAAGCACCTAGCTACATGTCAGCTTATAATTAAAAAGCACCCAGCTACTCAGTGGTATAAAGAATACGCCGGCCAATGCAGGAGACACAGAAGACACGGGTTCCATCCCTGGGTCAGGAAGATCCCCTGGAGGAGGAAATTATAACCCAACTCCAGTATTCTTGCCTGGGAAGTCCGTGGACAGAGGAACCTGGAGGGTTCCAGTCCACAGGGTTGCAAAGAGTCGGATACGACTGAGCGACTAAACCACAGCAGCAACAGTTGCTCTCATGGCAACGTGCCTGGTGCTTAACACAGTACAGGTCCTGTCTGATGGGATTCTCTCAGTAACTTTGCAGAATGGGTGATGTGGACTCCATTCAGCACAGGAGGGAGCTTGGAGAGCCCCTGATACAATATGCTCCAGGTAACACAGCTTCTTGAGGGCGCTGCTTGGATTTGAATCCAATCTGTGGAAAACCTGCACATGTAAAAGTTTCTGTACCATAGGCATCAGTCAGGAAAATGGTCATTTCTTTGGCACTGCTGTGAAGGCTGATGAAACTAATTTTCCATGTTTGTTAAAACTAATTTTCCAGTTGTGTGTTCTGTTAGTAGTGTGTCTGTGGTTATGCTTTGCCCACTTATCTATTGGGATCTTTCCTGATAATCTCATGAATTTGCACAAGCTCATCATGTGTTAGGTACATAGTTAACCTGTCTGATCTCACCAGACTTGAGGCAGCAGTTGACATTCATTTTCCAGGTCGACACAATTTTGTACTTAGGTGTGTTTGCCTATCTTCCTCTGTACATGGACCTTCATTTATCATTTTCCTTGAAGTTTATTCTATAAAATGTATTAAAAGGCTTTTATTCTGAGTCATTACCTTATTCTGGAGACTCTTTACTATGTTAAGAAACAGTGTGGTATGGTCTCATTTGCAGAGATGACTTCCGTGTCACACACAGGTTGAACAGCTTCAGGTAACTCTTAGATCTCATGTTACGGGACTAGGTCAAAAGCCGTAAGAAAGAATTACTTCTGTTTAAAAACACAATCTTCTGTGTGGTTAAACACAATCATTTTTTGTCTCTATATTAATTTTATACTTGAGTACTCTCTGAGGCAGTCTGATGGACGCCAACAAAGAAGCAGAGGTGCTGTTGAGAATATATCCAGTGTTTCTCTCCTCCCAGCAAAGTCCCTGCGTTTGTGAGGATGATCGCTCCTGAGGGCTCCTTGGTGTTTCACGAGAAAGCCTGGAACGCATACCCCTACTGTAGAACAAGTAAGTCTGGTTCCCAGAAACCGTCTCGCCCCTCTGCCCTGCACTCCTGGGGTCTACGCCTTAGAGAAGGGTGATGCCAAGTGGGGCCTTCTGTGGGGGTTGCTGTACGAGCTGTGGCAGAAAAGCAGCTACAGGGGTCCCTCCCCCAAGCCTAGGGACACAGTTCCTTCCCAGATGACAGGCACTCTGAGATCCTTGTTGACCAAGCAGGCTCCACAGGCAGTGGATAAAAGGAATACAGAAATCTTAAAGGTTACCCTCATGCGCAGCGTCGTTTGATGTAGTTTCAACAATATTTTGCTTCCATTGCCACGTGGTGGAAGCGTTTCCTGTTGTTTGTTCCATCAGCCTTATAAGTGGTGTTTTGCTCTTGTGACATTATTCCTTTACCATTGTTTTAAAACTACTTAAAATGATGGCACTGCAACTCCACAGTCTTAACATATCCCATATTGTCGTTTGTTTACGGCTTCCCTGGTGGCTCAGACGGTAAAGCGTCTGCCTGCAATGCAGGAGACCTGGGTTCGATTCCTGGGTCGGGAAGATCCCCTGGAGAAGGAAATGGCAATCCACTCCAGTACTCTTGCCTGGAGAATTCCATGGACGGAGGAGCCTGATAGGCTACAGTCCATGGGGTCGCAAAGAGTTAGACACGACTGAGTGTTCCTTTTACCATTGTTTTAAAATTACTTAAAATGATTCGATTGCAACTCCACAGTCTTAACATATCCCATATTGTCGTTTGTTTAGAGATTGTGTTTTGCACGTCTAAACCAAATGTTCTGTGTTGGCAGGTAGTTTAATCTTTGTGACATTAAATTTGTGGCAGACTATTTTGGCTCCAATTAACATTCTGAACATTTTTTCCTCCTTTGTTGCCTACCTGTTCTGGTGTGCCTCAGTTGTAACGGTGAGTAAAACTTTCTGTATCACATTGTCTTCATCCTTAAACTTTGCCTTATATAGTAATTGCTTTCAACTATCTGTTGCTCTATTTTTCCTAAAACTGCCCACTGCTGCATGGCCCTCCTCTATTCTCCAGGCACCAGCTCACACTCCACCCTGTACTGCACTATTAAGGGGCTCTTTGCAGCCTTACCTCAACAGCTCCCTCTTAACTTTGCTTCTGCTACTTGCTTTGAATGTCACATCCGCTCAGCACACCTCACAGCTTCTTCAGTGTTAGCCCCGTGCGCTGCATGTCAAGCAGGGTTACGTACGTTATTTAAATGCATGCAGCAAGCAGTTGGTTGGCCTGACAAGTCTGTAAAAGTCGGCAGCTAATGATTCTTTGTCACCTGAGGACCAGTCTTCTTGTAGAGTCAGCGCGTGGACGCTTGTGCCTGGGGAACGCTCCTGCAGACACAAGCCCGAGAACCGGCGAAAGGTCACTGTCATTTTGCTGTTGTGTTTTCTGCAGAACGAATATATGAAAGATGATTTCTTCATTAAAATTGAAACATGGCACAAACCAGACTTGGGAACGTTAGAAAATGTAAGTTTTTGACTCTGGGCTTTCAGTGTAGCAGGCCTCTGAAATGGGGATACCGTAGCCATCGTGTCACCGCCAGCATGACGCCAGTGGCCTTAGATGAGCGCCTGGCCACGCTGGCCTGTGTCAGACTGCTGTGGCGAGGCAGGCTTGCCGCCAGAAACCAGTGGGCTTCCCTGTTAGTTCCCTTGCCTCGGTGTGTGAGTGGACTTGGTGAGGCCACTGTTTTTATCAGCAACTCTCTCTATCTGGGATTGGGAGAGGGTAGGTAAACAAAACTCACAGAAATCCTTAAGCCAGTTTCAGCTGTTAATTAAAAAAAAATTTTTTTTTTCATCTCTGTATTTGCCGAGCTCTTGTGCATAGCAAAATTGATTGCTTTAATTTTCACCTCCATTCCATTTGGCCTGAATTATTGATTTCAGAGAAATGCCCAAAAGGCAGGAAGGAAGAAGGTACTTTGAATAATTTACAAAAATGTTGAAAAGCTCCTGACTTTTACAAATTGGTACACTTTTATCCCTCAAGTGAATTACCAGAAAGTCGGTTACGACTTGGTGTAGCTTCTAACTTTCTGTAAGGTTTAGCAGGGAGCTTGGGAGGTCGTCTGTGTCTGCTGAAGGTTGATGCCCTGGCCCAGGGGTTTCCAGGCACTTGGTCCCTGGACCAACAAGCAGTGGCATCTGGGAACTTGTTGGAAGTGCCAATGCTCAGGCCTCACTCTGTGAACACTGAATCATTGTCTCTGGGGGCGGGGCCCTACAGTCTGTTTTCTGGTCGGCATTCCAGTTTGAGAACGACTGTTGCAACCTTTTGATATACTGTTACGGGAAAGTAAGTTTGGGTAATGGTGGTAGAGTATGTTTTTCCTCTGCTTTTCTGTTACTGGTGCCAATCGAAGGAACTTTTGAACTATAACTTAGAGTATTTAACTTGAGTTTTTCTTCAAGATTATCACTCACTTTTTTTTTTCATAGTAACTAAAATTTAGAGTCTGAATGAGGTATTTTGTTATGCTTTAGTCTATATGATTTAATTTGCTATCTTTAGCATTCAAATGGGCTTGTCTTTGGCAATTTTTAAACAGTTCTTTATGGGTTCATTGATGGAATTTCAGAAGTAAATGATTGACATGAGGTATAGAGGAATTGACATCCTACTGAAGCAGAATACCTTTAGGGTGAATCAAGTTCAGGAGAGGTTTTAGAGCTTACAGTGCAGCTTCTTAAAATCTAATCACACTGTCGCCTTCTGTTTGTCTGGAACTTAGGGTTTCAAGGACTTTGTCATGTCTCAGCTGGGTTAAACATAGGTGAGGTTTATTTTTTGCATTAGTTATCTCTAAGAGTCCCCAGAAAATAATGATGACCGATTCTGTGAATTTGGCAGCATTCTCTTCCCTCCCTCCAGCCTTCAGACAGCTGATTTAATGAAGTAGCAGCTTGGGTTGTTTTTAGTATGGCTCTTGATGTACTCTGAGAGACTCAAGATAAAGATTATATATGGAAGCATACTAGTTTTGCCTAATGAGAAGAGTCTTAAGCTGGCCTTGTTTCCTTTCTGTCATTTATAGGTACACGGTCTAGATCCAAACACGTGGAAAACGGTTGAAATTGTCCACATAGATATTGCAGATCGAAGTCAAGTCGAACCAGCAGTAAGTACTACTTACAGCTTGATAACATTTTCACCTGTTAACCTCTTACCTCTAAAAGTTCTCTTATTTGATTCTTGTGTGGCCTACCTTTCTACTCTGAAGTGAGTTTGGAGCTCAGCTCTGGGTCCAGAAAGAGGTCAGAGCAGCACAAGGGGTGAGAGAGCAGGAGTTGGGGGGTTGTTTCTCGTATGGCTGTCAACGTTGCGCAGGTGATCCCTTCAAGAAGTCTCGGTATACCCTGGGTTACATAGGGGTTTGCTTTCATTGAGAGGAAAAAAAACACAAAACACTATTTTACAAGAGTTCTCTTTAGTTTCTTTAGATACCATGGGTCCCTTATACATTTAAAGCCTGATTAAGAGAGCAGAATTTTAACAAACTTTCAATGTCAGCTCAGTCTCTCAGTCTTGTCTGACTCTATGACTGCATGGACTGAAGCACGCCAGGCTTCCCTCTTCATCACCAACTCCTAGAGCTTTCTCAGACTCATGTCCATCCAGTTGGTGATGCCATCCAACCATCTTATCCTCTGTTGTCCCCTTCTCTTCCTGCCTTTAATCTTTCCCAGCATCAGTGTCTTTTCGGAGTCAGTTCTTCATATCAGTCGCCAAAGTATTGGAGCTTCAGCTTTAATACCAGTCCCTCCAGTATTCAGGGTTGATTTCCTTTAGGATTGACTGCTTTGACCTCCTTGCACTCCAGGGGACTAGTCTTGTCCAGCAGCAGAGCTCAAAAACTCAGTTCTTTGGTGCTCAGCTTTCTTTATTCTCCAACTCTCACATCCATACGTGACTGCTGGAAATACCACAGCTTTGACTAGACAGACCTTTGTCAGCAAAATAATGTCTCTGCTTTTTCATATGCTGTCTAGGTTGGTCATAGCTTTTCTTTCAAGGAGCAAACATTTTTTAATTTCATGGCTACAGTCACCATCTGCAGTGATTTTGGAGCCCAAGAAAATAAAAGTCTGTCACTGTTTCCATTGTTTCCCCATCTATTTGCCATGAAGTGATGGGACCAGATGCCATGATGTTAGATTTTTGAATGTTGGGTTTTAAGCCAGCTTTTTCACTCTCATCTTTCAGAAACTCAGGGCTAAAGTTGTCACTTGTGGAAAACAGTTGATGGTAGAATATCCCAGTTTAACAGTTCTGTAGCTTTCACTTTTGAGTCTTACTGGATGTAGATATAAGTACTCTAGACTTTTGACTTAATTTTTTTTAAAAAGTTGTTTTCACCTGCAAAGGACACTTTATTCCTCACCAGCCCCGTCCCCCTACCCCCAGTTAAGACCCTTGTTATTACTTTACTCCAGTAAATGTTAACTCAGTTTTGCAGTATGTGGGGCACAGCAGTGGCCTTTTTACGTACTAAACTAGCCGGCAGCCCTCTCTGCCTTCCAAAACTGCAGTAAGGGTGGCACCTCTCGGTCAGTCGTGTCAGCACAAGTTCAGTTAGGGTCCCTTTCCATTTCAGTTTTGCTGCTTATTCCTTGAACTTGAGCAGTGTTGTAAGATGAACCAAAAAAAAAACCTAATAAATGTCTGGTTTTGCCATTGAAATTGAAAGGTGAGCTTTCAAAAACAAAGGTTGGACCTTTTCTCAGAAATCACCAGAGTGGGGACCACCAGCAGTGACCCTCTGCTCAGCCAGGTCCTGTTCTATGAGCCCCTCCCTGTAAGAGCTGTGAGCTGTGATAAGGGTCCCTTGTCATAGAAATTCTGAAGTTTTGGTTGTGCTGTCATTCAAAGTTATTTTATTTCAGAAATACTTTCACCTCTGAAGTTATATTGGGCTACTTTTTATCCTTAGAAATGAATGTATGTTCTCTCTTGAAAACAACATTCAGATGTCTGTCTGGCCCCTTACTGTTCTTGTATCTCTTCTTGCCACGAGCTTGTGTTTGTGGGACAGTGGTGGCAAGGTGGAAGATGACGAGGTGTGGGTGAGCTGATGGCTCGGTCAGGAGAGCTCAGACACCCGGAGCAGCAGTGCGTGCAGCCCACGGGGCTGGGTGCTCCCGGGGAGGCGTTCAGACCCTTCTGTGGGTGTCCCACAAAGGCGCGCTGGCCCCACAGGTTTGCACTGCACGTTGTTCTCCCGCAGAGCACAGGGCACTTCTGTTTCTTCCAGGGCCACCGGAGTGGTTTTTTGTTCCTGTCCTCAGGCCATGATGGGCTTCCAGTCACTGTTTGCAGGCGAGAGCCCACCCCAGTGGCTCCGGGTGGAAGTCCCGCGGTGCAGGGGCGCAGCAGGTGGTGGGCTCTTGGGAGGACGTGTGGGTGGATGGACAGGGAGAGGCTGGGCGGGCCTGGTGAGGGGGTCTCCGTTGTGAGTCCAGGGCAGTGGTGCTGAGGACGTGCAGCCAGAAGCTCGACTGGCTTCAGACTCTGTGGTCACTGCCTGCCGGCTCCTTAGTTACCTAGCTTCTCTGTGCCTGTTTCATCTTGTGTAAAATGGGGCTCATTACCTCACAGGATTAAGCGTGGACACTTAGAGCAGCGCCCAGTGGAATGAATGTTCCCCGTCACGGTCATTATTGGTAGCAGGAGTTCTGAGAATCTGTGTGCGAGCACGGTTTGGGGAGTGATTAAGTATGTATGTGTGGTTTTTCACATAAGTATGTGCAGCTTTTTCAGCATTCATAGCTCCCGTTTTCCAAGTTACCCTTTAAAGATTAGTAAGATAATTATTGTTTAGTTGCTCAGTCATGTCAGACTCTTTGTGACCCCATGGAATTTCCAAAGCAAGAATGGAGTGGGTTGCCATTCCCCCTCCAGGGATCTTCCTGACCCAGGGATTGAACCCATATCTCCTGCATTGCAGGTGGATCTTTACCGCTTAGATACCAGGAAGTCAAAGTGTTACTCAGTCGTGTCTGACTCTTTGCTTCCCGATGGACTGTATAGCCCACCTGGGTCCTCTGTCCATGGAGTTCTCCAGACAGAAATACTGGAGTGGGTTGCCATTCCCTTTTCCATAAGCCCAGTGGAATAATAGCCTGTTTTAAAGTTTGCTGATTTTGCAGTGCCTTTTTCTTCATTGTATAACATGCGTATTAGCCACTTTTAAACGTGCTGTGGTGTGACGTGCACCTCCGGTATTGCATGGGCATCACCGCCGTCTGGCTCTAGAGCATGCTCATCTCCCAGCAGTACACTCTGTCCCCGCCTGCCCACACTGCTCCCCCCGCTAGCCCGAGTGCCACTGAGTGTCTTCTGCCCCGTGGCCTTGTCTGTTGTGGCTGTTCATATAGTCTTCTTTGTCTGGCTTCCTTTACTTCAGTATAATCTTTCCAGGACGCGTCCGCCATAGGGCGCGTGGCCCGTCATTGCTTTTCATGGGTGCTGACTAGTCCAGCATGTGAATGCTATGTTTTGTTTATGCATTCTTCTTTTCGTGGACATTGGGGTTGTTTCACCCTCTGGCCGTTGTAAACAGTGCTGCTGTGAACTGTGTCATGGAAACGTTTTGTCTGTGTGTTTTCTGAAGTCGTGGAAACTACAAGTGCAAATGATATCATGGAGGGATTCTCAGACCTTTGGACATTTTTTAAAAAAGAGAAAAGTCTCAACATGCATATTTTCTGCTATAAACAGGAGAAGGGAAGGAACGCTGTGTGGTGGGAGGTGCGGGCGCCCTCGACAGTTTGGCGTGTGTGAAGGCCGAGGTGGCTGAGGCTGGGGTAGTCACGGGGCTCGGGCTCTGCCTTCTGAGAGCCCCTCGTGTGCCCTCTGCTGGCACGGGCGGATGCCCCGCACTCTCCCTTCAGGCTCCACCTGGCCTCTTTGGCCTCCTCTCGTACTGTCTGCATCAGGATTAGCTTCTGCTGCAAGCACCTAGACCACCTAGCCATCCTTCCCTCTTGCCAGATCCCGTTTGGGTTTTCTGTTGATTTCATTTGTTCATTTGATTCTGCACTTTTATGTTCCTTGGAAATTAGAGCCCACGGTGTCAAAGGAGGCTTTAAGGACGCATTCGCATTTCTGAAAGGGCAGTGTTGTCATAGCAGTCAGTCCTGTCACGGGGCTCAGTTGGTGTGGCTGGCGCGCCCCCAGTAGCTCCTCGAGGTGGCTCCAGTGCCCTCCAGAGACTCACAATCTGGGTGAGACAGACCCAGCACAGTAAGGTGGTTGATGCGTGGTGGAGTCTGGGGTCCTTCCTCTCTGGCAGTAGCCTGTGTGTCCTGCAGAGTTTGCTTCGGGGGATTTCACCTTTCTTCGCATCAGTCTTCCCCTCTTCTGAGTTTCAGCTCTTGTTTGTCTTGTTGCTGTGTCTTGTTCTGTGTTCAGGAACCTCTCTGCTCTTCACTGAGTGGCTGCTTATGAATACGTGTCAAATGAGCTTAATGAGCTTGAGGGCAGTGAAGAAAATGATGGCTCGCACCTAGGTGGCTGGGGCGACCCATTGCGCCCTCCCGTGTGTCCCTGTGGGCTTGTGAGTCGCACAGCCTCTATAGCAGGATTGCAGATGTATGTCCCCTTAGCCCCAGCAAAAGTCCACTTCTCGGAATGGGTCCTACTCAGGCTAAAGCAGTGTTGTTCAGTTGCTGAATCATGTCCAACTCTTTTCAACCCCATGGACTGTGCACAGCACGCCAGGCTCCTGTGTCCTCGAGTTTGCTTAGATTCTTGTCCATTTAGTCAGTGATCCTGTCTAATCATCTCATCCTCTCACCCCCTTCTCCTCCTGCTCTCAGTCTTTCCCAGCATCAGGGTCTTTTCCAGTGAGTCAGCTCTTGCCATCAAAATATCAGTGGTCAAAATATTGCAGCTTTAGCTTCAGCAGCAGTCCTTCCAATGAATATTCAGGGTTGATCACCTTTGAATTGACCGGTCTGATCTCCCTGCAGTACGAGGGACTCTCAAGAGTCTTCTCCAACACCACAGTTTGAAAGCATCAATTCTTCAGTGCTCAGCCTTCTTTATGATCCAGTTCTCATATCCACACATGACTACTGGAAAAATCATAGCTTTGACTAGATGGACGTTTTGTTGGCAAAGTGATGTCTCTGCTTTTTAATACGCTGTCTAGGTTTGTCATAGCTTTCCTTCCCATGAGCAAGCATCTTTTAATTTCTCGGCTGCAGTCATTGCCTGCAGTGAATTTGGAGCCCAAGAAAATAAAATCTGTTGCTTCAGTGGAAAGTACCAAATACATAGAAGTCTCAAATGTTTCTCCATAGGTGGGAAACTAATGTGAATGTGGTTCACCCGTATGGTGGAGTTCAGTGCAGTTTCCAGAAGGGAGTGAGCCTGTTTGTACTGATAGGGAATCCTTTCCAAGGTAATGGGGAGGGACCAGGATAATATCTATGTGCGTGCATTTGCTTGCTTACGTGTAGACAGTTGAGAAATACGTATAAGATGGTGGTAATGGTGATTCTTCAGCAAACGTGGGTAGCTAGCTTAGATGTGGGGGACAGGGTAGACGAGGCCGAGTCTGCAGAGGTATGGACGGCGTAGGGGGCCGACCTCTTCTCACTCGGTGTAGGCTTTTCTGTTTCTACATGACAGATCACCACAAATGGAGGGAAGGGTTGTGTGATGTAACCTCAAGGGATGACAGCCCATCACCTTTGCCTTAGTCGCTTGGCTGGAAGCAAGTCACGGGCTCCACCTGTTCTCAGGGGAGGTGATTACACAAGATTATGACTCAGTGGGGGGAGAGGGGTCCTCTTAGGATGTGACTGCCACACCAGCGATCACTTGTTAGTACCTGAAACTTGTTCTTTAAGGATAAACTGACGAGGGAGTTGGGAGCTTGGTACCTGTGAACGGGCCAAGGTGGATTTCCAGCAGGGAGACCGGCAGGTGTGGAGGTCCCTCCAAGCTCAGGCTGGTACCTAACTCCTGGAAGGTTCCCCTGGTGGCTCAGCTGGTAAGGAATCCACCCGCAATGCAGGAGACCCCAGTTCCATTCCTGTGTTGGGAAGACGCACTGGAGAAGGGCTGGCTACCCACTCCAGTATTCTTCGGCTTCCCTGGTGGCTCAGCTGTTAAAGAATCCATCTGCAGTGTGGGAGACCTGGGTTCGATCCCACTCCAGTATTCTGGCATGGAGAATTGCATGGACTTTATAGTCCGCAGGGTTGCAAGAGTCAGACACAACTGAATGACTTCACTTTTGTCTCAGTCCAGCTTAATTCCTTGGTTTTCATTTTGTGTTTAATGAACCCTAGTTTTTCTTGAAGGAGCTAATTTTTCTTAAAACACCTTAAATGGTTGAATTTCTGTCCTGCATATTACTTGCTTTAAAAGAAATGGAAACAGTAATTTTGAGAGGGTTTACCTAAGTCTCCCAAATCAGGATGAATATGAATTGGGTGGAAGTTAAGAAACCAGAAGTTGGGAGTGAAGCTTGAATCTTTTTACTCCACCTGGTGGGTGTTTTCCGTCACTGCAGGTGGATTTAACCCAAACCCAGCCCTTAACTCCATTTTAGTTCAGAGCAACTGTTGATGACTTTGAGTATCTAACTCTCAATGCTGGTTTGCTGGTGTCAGACAGTTCTCATTGTACACTTGCTGGGTTTGGGTCATGCTAACGTACCGTATTTCACCGTGCACGGAAGGGGTGTGCTTAGATCTGCAGTGTCACTGAACGCTCGGGCTGGGAGCTTTGACGTCTTTACATAATCGAAGGATGGCTTTGTCACAGTGACTATGAACCTCTGCCAGTGTGGCGCAGTCACTGAGTAGTTTGCTACAGGAATCATACATACGTTTAAACTGATGGGTTACTTGGTTTTTTCCCTCGATGCCTTAATGGGAAGTCTGCATAGAACTGCATGTGGCCAGTATTTTGTATAGTTTCTAGAAAATACGTCACTGCCTAATGAAAGAGCTGAGCAGTCTGCGACTTCGGTGTAATGTCCCCACCCGGCCATCTTCTGGCCAAACAACAGATTTCTTGTTTTAGTGAAAAGAGGCATTAGAGTGAAATACTAGGATGTTATAGTCTTTGAGAAGGAAGGCGCCTTCTGCTTGTAATTCCAGCAGCCACCAAGCACACGCCCCTGCCCCCACTCATCTCCTGTGTCCCTCAGCCTCCCATCCAGCCCCCGTTTCAGATAGAACCCAGACATCACTCCTGAAAAGCCTTCCTCAGTAAACTGGGTTCCCCGTGCGGGCCTGGGCTGGACTGATCATCTCTGTGTTTCTAGGACCCAGCAAGGTGCTCATTGCCTATGTCAAGAGCTTTTCAATGAAGGTTTGTTGGGAAGGTGCAGATTTTTTCCCCTGTGCAGTATTAAAATTAGGGGGTGGGGTGGGCAGTAGTTCGGAGGAAATGAAGTTTTTATTGTTAGAGTATTAAGTGAGCAAATGCTCCTTCAGTTCCTTCTTCACTAATCCTAGACCATGATGTATATATGATATATCTTCAGTTCTAAAAACTGTCCTTTCTACATGAGCGAATACCTTTCTGTCAGATTAAAAAGTGTTTCAGTTAGATCAGATTGTAAGGAGGAGTCAAGGTGTCCAGCATATATTCCGGTGGAATATAAGCTTCAAAGTATTTTTAATTTCTAAAGTTGTTCTTGATACATAACCACAGTAAAAAGTTGAGAATTCTTTAAATGTCCTGATGAAATGCACGTGCGTATCTTCAGCTCATTTCCAAAATGTACACAAATGAGTCAGTTGACATCTGCTTCTGCTCTTTTTTTTAGGTATAAATTTGAATCTGGCCCCTTTTAATCATCTCCAGCACTTTGTCTAAGTAGCTTCCCATGATCTGTGTACAAAAGTCACTTCCCAGGAGAGAGAGACTCTTTAAAGTGTGAGCTGAAGTGTACACACGATTAACATCAGAGAGACCTTCATTTTTGGAAGTAATTTGAAAGAAAATGAGCATGGTTTAAAAAAATAAAAAAATTGGAACCACATTTTAGGTATTTGTGTGTAACCAGAAAGGATTGTATCAGCCTTCCTCTATAGTCTATGCTTCCTCTGAAGTACATGTATGGGACTTGATTTTTAGCATTTCCAATTCTTTTTTCATAGAAAAAGTGTTCAATTCATATTTTTAAGGCTCACGGGTCTAAAAATGATACATGGCTTAACATCTGTTTTTTAGATGTCAATAATAAGCAAATGTTGATGGCCTAAAAGTATTCAGTTGTTCGGTAGATGTAGTTTAAAACTACAGCTCCATTCCAAATGAAAATGCAGCACGTTTAAAGAGAAGGATTTTCCCCCTTGAATCAACATCTTAGGGTGTATTTAAAGGTGAAAGATTTTTCCTAAATGAAGCATTTTAAAACCAGGAGTTGCCCAGTTTTGTAAACTTGGTGCTGGTTGTCTGAAGATGGTATCCCAAAAGGAGGAGACAGGTTGGAAGCTCACGTGCTGTATTGATCCTGGGTCACAGACGAGATGTGCACGGTGTGGCCTGATTGACCGAGTCCTTGGCGGAGACTTCCCTGGAGAGCTCAGAGGGGCCCTTTCACTGCGGGTGACCCAGTGCGCCTGCACTTGTGAGATGAGGCTCGGATTCCCTTCTTCTCTCTTCCTTCTCCCGGCCTTTTTCACCCCCCTTTGTCCAGTTTGTTACTTCCGGGCTCTCATCCTTTCCTGCCCATGAGTGTAACTGCCGTAGTGGCCAGGGCGGCACCTCCGGGGCTCGGGACTCTGCCCTGCTCCCCAGGTGATCTCTGCTCACTCTTGAGAAGCGCTGTAGTGCCCTGTTCACGGTGAACAGGGTGGGGGGGGACTCTTCTAGGATTTTGGAAGCCTGGGGAATCTCAGTTGGAGGCCATGGTTGAGAAAATCCACAGCAGTCATGAGCTGCACTGTTAAGGAGTTTGAGCTGAGCGAAGTGCTGTGACTTGCCATTACTGACAGAGGGCAGCCAGGACTCAAGAACAGTGCTGCTGATTTACTCTTTCTAGAACATCTCTCTGTATGGTGTTCTTCCTTTGCATGATGTTGATGAAGAGCATTCTTAACTGATGTAAAACAAGCAAGTGCCTGCTCTTTCGTCCATCTTCCTGCACATCCCCTGTTCTCCCCCCGCCCCATCATAATAGCAGTTTTCATCGGTGGCCTTGGTTACCTCCATCTGTAATCCCTAAACTCTGGCATGTTTGGAAATTTGCTTGCATATAGTAGAGTAAAAGGATTAGAGACCCTGGGATGTCTTTTGATGTGGGTACTTAAAATAGAGAACACCACTCATATATTTTCATGTTCACTTAGCAAACATTTATTGGAACTTGCTATTTGCTCTCTGTTGGCATGGTAAATATTTTTCCAGATAAAGTAAGAGTTGTGTCTGTCTGAAGAGCATGTAGGATTCTTAGTCAGTGAACGTGTTAAAGTGTTTATGAGTGACTTGGAGTTTGTTTGTTCTGATCATGTAATCTGGTGGTGTGTAGTACCCTCCACCAAAGAGCTTTTTTTCTCACATCTGATAAGAGACCAGCGCTGGACTCCAGGGTGCCGGCAAAGTCTGGCTTCGTAGGCTGACAAGGAAGTTTATTACCTTACTAAATGAAGACATGAAAGTGTTAGTCGCTCAGTTGTGTCTGACTCTCTGTGACCCCGTGAACTGTAGCCCTCCAGGCTCCTCTGTCCATGGAATTCTCCAGGCAAGAATGCTGAAGTAGGTTGCCAATTTCCTTCTCCAGGGATCTTCCCTACCCAGGAATTGAACCCAGATGTCCTCCATTGCAGGCTGAGTCTTTACCGTTTGAGCCACTAAATGAAGAGCCCCCATCATTTAATTGCATATCCACAGACAGTAATGGGATTGGTGGGGTCATCCAAGCTGCTTGTAGGAAGTCCCATGATGATGGTGATCTCCAGGAAGATGAATTGGCTTCTGAAGTTTGTGCTTTTCGCTTGTTCTTTCCAGCACTGACTGTTTGTTCCCTGGGTATGATCTGTATGTTTGGTGAATATGTTTTGGTGGGCAGAGCAGCAGTTGACAGCAAAGTATGCTCCTCTGTATCTGATTTTCTGAAGTCTCAGTTGCCTTTGGAAACGAGCATATAAGACTTGCCTTTTCCACCCATTGAGCTGTTTTTCTCGGAGAAGACAATGGCACCCCACTCCAGTGTCTGGAAAATCCCGTGGATGGAGGAGCCTGGAAGGCTGTGGTCCATGGGGTCACTGAGAGTAGGACATAACTGAGCGACTTCACTTTCGCTTTTCACTTCCATGCATTGGAGAAGGAAATGGCAACCCGCTCCAGGGTTCTTGCCTGGAGAATCCCAGGGACAGGGGAGCCTGGGGGGCTGCTGTCTGTGGGGTTGCACAGAGTCGGACACGACTGAAGTGACTTAGCAGCAGCAGCAGCTGTTTTTCACTTTGAGCACCATTCCATTATTTGAGTATTGAACAGTCTGGCACTTTATAAGTATTTTAAACCTTGAGTATGTATTGTTTTAAAGTTACTCCTCTTTTCAAACATACTTTTTCCTAAATGTCAGCCATGGAAAGCTGATGAAACTTGGTATAATGTATTTAGGCGTATAAATTTTGGTCACACTTAAGCAGTGTTTGTTTCTTGTGCTCTAGGAAGGATTTAGGCATATCTCTTCTTTTGATCAGACGTTCTATGAGGCAGTGCCCAGATGTTACACATTTGGGTAGATAGTCTTGGCAATATGTGCTTTATTGCACTGCTTTCAGAAAAAAACTTCATAATTTTAAAGAAATGTAAGAATTAGAAAACACGCTTTCTAAATAATCTTTACAAGATTACATTTTTTTCCTCTTTAAAATTAGAAACATGATGAAGTTCCACTGGAAAAAGTTAAATATTTGATCGGACCATATGAAATTGTTAATATTTGTCAGCTTTTGAGCTGCAAAAATGACACGTTGAGGGTCAACCTAATTGACTTCAGAAATAACCCTTGGTAGATTGTAATCCTCAATGGTCAGGGCTGATTGTCACTCCAGTTTGTTCTTGCTCACAGCTTTCTGGAAACACCTGCATCTTAGATGTTCTTGTGTCCCATCTGCTGCTTCTCACTTCCTAAGAAGGGCGGTCTGCCTCCCAGAGCTGTGGCTATCCTGTTCTTTAGCCCTGAAAAGAGCTTTTGTTTATTAGAAGTCTATGGCCAGCTTCCAGCAAGTGCGAGGAGCCTGTGGTTGCCAAGTGCTTTGAGTCTCCTTGGCTTGAGCACACACTCAGCCTAGTTGAGAACCTCCTCCTTCTGCCACTAGAATGAACCCAGATACTCATTTCTCTCTCGAAAGGGTGCTACTTATCCCTGGCCTGTGTTCAGGACCTCCAAAAGCTCTTTATTAAAGTGTGTGCATAATAAAGAGGTGAGAACTGTGACTCAGTTCCTGACTTGGAGTAGTGGCCTCCTTGAGCTCCAGAAAAGAAGACAACAGAACAACTCAAGTTACAGGTTTTGAGGTAGCAGTGGTTTTGCTTTTGCTTAAGAAACTTCACTTGTCAGTGGCTTGTCTCATCTCCCTTTGCTATGCTGTGAAGCATACCATTGTCAGGATCCTTTTTGTAGTGACTTTCAGAGGTATTTTGTTTTTTTCCCACCCTTTCTCAAAGAAGATATAAATAAATGTAAGCATGGTTCTTATTAAAAAGAAATGTGAAGATGTTTCCCACTTTCTTCTGCTGCCTTACATGGTCAAGTACTCTGGAACACTTAGGTTTGCCTCCAGGGGTGGACTTAAAGAATGTCCTGTGTATTTGAAGGCATAGTTGGATGGCAGTGCCCTCTTGTGGGAGAAGAACACATTGCTTATCTCCTGCTTGCTTAAATCTTGGCAAGAATATAAACATTTTCCCTGAAAACTCTGCGTGTACAAGCTTAGGTGGCAGAAGATACTTTTCCCACTAGAACCTGTTATTAGTGTTTACTTCTAATCTCCTGCACGGTTTCAGAGTTTAAAAAAAAAAATCAGAGAGGGTGATGGAGGTGGTCTGGTGTGGAGTTTGCCTGGGTGGGGAGACATGGTCTGGTAAGAGCTAGAGAACGCTTTTGGGGTTTTTTTGTTTGTTGTTTTTAAGCAGCTAATGACAGATATTTTTAAAGAAATCAGCATAAATAGCTCCGAATCAAGTTTCTAAAGTGTATTCCTTATGAAGGCCCACAGCAGTGGAAGCCCTCAAGGAGAGGTTCTCTAGACTGATCTGGGAGTGAAGTGTTTGAGCCTTATCAGGTGATGAGTGTAAACCACATCACATTTTTGCAGTGAGGTTTTCTGAGCCTGGCTGTCCACAGGATAGCATCTCTCTGCGTCCTAGCCCTGCTCAGCTGCTGTGAACTTGGTTGGGCAGGACCTTCACTTTCTCATCCCCAGTTGCAATTGTAGTACCTTGTCCCAAGGTTGTGAGGAGGATTAACTAGGAGGAGGTGTATGCCCAGAACAAAAATAAGGTTTCCAAAAACAGTAGCAAGGATGATCCTGCTTATCAGATTTTGTATTATTGTTTGAAAAAATAAAGTTAAATTTTTTTCTGCAATTATGATTGTTAAATATTATATATTTTAAAGTTAAAATGTATAATTTAAATTGTATATTTATAATTAATAATTATGTTTAATATAATTAAATATTATATTTAATTATATATTAAGCAACTGAGCTTAGTCGCTCAGTTGTGTCCAACTCTCTGAGACCCTTTGGACAGTAGCCCCCCCCAGGCTCTTCAGTTCGTGGGATTTCTAGGCAAAAATACTGGAGGGGGTTGCCAGTTCCTCATCCGGGGATCCTCCCAACCCAGGGACTGAACCTGTCTCTCCTGTGTCTCCTGCATTGTAGGCAGATTCTTCACTTGCTGAGGAATCAGGGAAGCCATATCCTATTTAGTGTTTATTAAATTGGTTCTAATGTAATCCGTGGGGTCCTGGGACTTAGGAGCAGCTGTGCCTGAAGCCCAGGTCATGAACCAAAATGAACATTGTACTGGAGAGGGCTCACCCTGTAAGTTCTCAAGAGGACATTCCCACTTTAAGGAATTTAATGTAGTATATTCTGCGGTCTGCTGTCATTTAAGGAAATGCATTTTATGTTAAAACAGGAATTCTTTACCATCTGAGCCATCAGGGAAGCTTCCTTGGTAACTCAGCTGGTAAAGAATCTGTCTGCAATGCCAGGAGAGCTGGTTTGATTCCTGGGTTGGGAAGATCCCCTGGAGAAGGGAAAGGCTATCCACTCCAGTATTCTTGGCTTCCCTCGTGGCTCAGTTGATAAAAAAATCCACCTGCAGTGCAGGAGACCTGGGTTCGATCCCTGGGTTGGGAAGATCCCCTGGAGGAGGGCATGGCAACCCACTCCAGTATTCTTCCCTGGGAAATTCCCACGGACAGAGGAACCTGGCGGGCCGTAGTCTATGGGGTCACAAAGAGTCAGACAAGACTGAGCAACTAGGCACAGCACATATTAAATAAAACTTTCCTAAACTTATTATTTACATTTTAGGTGTATGCAGTTTAATTCTAAAATATATAATATTTAACAATCATCTTTAATAAGACTGACTTATTGGTGTGTTGGTACTTAATTTCATTGATGTGAAGAGTTTAAAATATATTTTTTAATGCTATAATACGTAAATACATAGTAATAAATATGTGATAGTAACAAATAAATCATATATTTGTTCATGAAGTATGGGCTCCTCCAAACCAGTAGCCTACTGACCCCTGTAGGGCAGACCTGGGGGATGGATACCTACCAGCCGTGGCTCCCCAGGAAGCCCCTCTTCTGGTCCCCAGCTATTTGGTTTCCCTGCTGGGTTGCTGACATCAGGTTTTTGGTTGTAACTTCTTTTCATGGCTGAAATTCTGGGTTTTTTTCTCTTTCTGTATTAATTTGTAACCTTCCGAAGGCTTTGAAGGGTCTGCCTTCATAAACGTGACAGGGCTGGCAGGCTCTGGCTGTGATTCGGACAAGACGAGAAAGAATGGAGGAAGGGATCGCCGCAGCTGTGCTCTAGCCCAGCGCTGCCTGAGGCCGGGGCCACCATCCAACACAGGGCCCTGCTGACAGCCTCCGTCCCCCGCCCCTGTGCACCACGCTCGCCCACCCGAAGTCTCATGTGCGGGGGTCTCTGTGAGGTGGACAAGATTACAAGCAAGTGCTCTGCTTGGGTGTGTAGGTTTGACTGCATTTCTCAGTTCTCAGGGCAGTTGTTTAAAAATTCCATTTTAAGGATTCATTGGTGAGAAGCCAGTAAGGATTAATGAGAGGGCTGAATTAGAGAATATTTTTTAATGCCACTCTGTTCCTTTGAGGTACATTCAGCAACAGAAACTAGGCCAACAAGTTATTGACAATTAGTGGTCCTTTGGGAATCTGCTTTAATGAATAGATAAGAATGATTTGTAATTAGCATAATAATTATATGCAAATGAATGCTTCTGAATTGCTCTAAAACACTTCTGAACTGTTTAAACAGCTCTCCTGAGATCTTGTTACTCTATTAATTTGTGTAGCAAATCTTTTTTTCATAGATCATGCAAAGATAAACTTCAGTCCAGCCCCTGTCCGAATTATTATAAATTCCAAGGTGGTAGGACCTGAATTAATAAGATTTACTTATACTATATTAATGGTACTCTGTGGGAACCTGAAAGGGTGAGGAGTCACTGGGGAGATGTAATTAAAAATCGGAAAGAAAGCTGCTTATTTGAAAATATGTTGAAATGAGTTTCTTAAACAAGTTAGTAAATGTTAATTTCTCTTTACACCTCTTGTTACTTGGCAAAATTTAATGCAAACATTTTTTTTTTTTTAATAGGCTTCCCCTTTGGAGTCACTTGAGTTTTCTCAGCTCCAGTGAGTTACACACTGGGGTTAGTGATGATAGTATCTGGGAACCCCTTTTTTCTAAGTGCCACAGTACTGAAAAATCCAGCGCAGTGCTAATAAATGATGTTTGTTATTTATCTTCCTATTTAATTCAGTTCTCTCCCCATCCTGGTCTTTACTTTTAGGGTGTGATTAGAGGAAATGAGCTCTGCTGAGTTGAGCAGCAGTATCTGCATTTTAAACTTGGTGATTATCTTTGAGCTATTTGAATAGACACCTAATTAATCATCTTATGCTAAAGGACAGCATTTACAAGTAGGCTGCAGGATTCTAATATCCCTCCCAAGTTTTTGTATACCCTGTAGAGTTGTTTCTCTTTGCCGGGGAGGGCAGGTGTGGAGGACTTGCTCACATACGTGAGTCTGGCCAGCATTTCCTTTTCTCACTGTACAGGTAGCGTCACCTGTGGTGACCTAGGCGTGGTTCTTTAAGCAGTTTCTGGTGTCTGGAGCTCTCGATTTTTCCACAAGCTGTTAAGAAACTCCTACCAGCCTGCCCCCACCTCCTGTTCCCTTCCCCATTCATAATCATGACTTCAGTCTGGGCTCAAGGACGTTCGGGTTGGCTCAGCACAGATTTTGTACTTGCGTTTGGGGTTGGGGGGCAGCCACTATGCTAAAAGATTCATAAAACTAATATTCTTTGTCTTCAGAATGAATCTGGTTTCTGTTGAGAGTTTCTATCAAGAGCTGTAGTGAGTAACAGATGTACACCCAAGAGGTAGCACAACTTTTGCATTCTGGTGACAGAAAACAGTTATTTATAAGAATTTAATGAATGTATTCCGTGGCTCCAGCATGGAGACTCAGTAATCCACTTATTTACCATATTAGATTTTATTTGTTCTCCAAAGGGTGTCTTGACTTGCCTCCTTTCTTACTTAAACAGAGTTTTCAATTAAATAGAGTTGTATTAACACTGATCCGCATCTACCTTATGCTGATACCATTGTGTTTTTCTGTTGTTCAGGCACTAGCATTGGTGGAGCGAGCAGTGTCTGGGGACACTACACCTAACTTGATAATGATGGTTTTACTAAGCCCTTATTCCTGGTCAGGCCTCTGGGCATTTTATACAGACAATTAAAATTTGATCATAAAAAAATTTTAAAC
Source organism: Aepyceros melampus (assembly GCA_006408695.1). Classification (NCBI taxonomy): domain Eukaryota; kingdom Metazoa; phylum Chordata; class Mammalia; order Artiodactyla; family Bovidae; genus Aepyceros; species Aepyceros melampus. The sequence continues at coordinate 67,904 of SJXQ01005832.1, forward strand.
ACAGTGCACCTTAGCAATAAGATTTTTCTACTTTTAAACATGATTTTAAAATTCATTTAAAAAAAAAAATAGTTTTCCTTGGCCCAGTGAATCTGCTGTTTTTTTGTTTTGGTTTTTTTTTTCCCAAGGATTACAGAAAGTGCATAGCAAATTCAGCCTCAGAATACCCAGGAGCTGAAGACTCAAGTAGGCTACAGCTGTCTTCACCCACAGTATTCTAAAAGAACTAATGAGATGAGAAGTCTGCAGCTGGTGGCAAGCACAATAAACCATGAGCCAAGGGCTTCTCTTCATCAGAGCCTCCCCTTTCCCCATGGGACCCCAAAGGAGACAGAATGCTAACAAAGCCAGCAGGCTGTCTCATTCCACACTATTGCTCATTTGCAGCTATAATTGGTAGCTGAGGTTGCATTCTGTATGCTGAAACTGTCATACATGAAGGAATATATTTGTTCATTGTGATACGGATATAAATCAGCCAGTTGATTTCAAATATAGAAAGACAAAACTAGATACCCAACGATAAAATTGTAGCCAGAAAGACACTGTTCAAAAAATTAAATGTTATATAAATACAAAAGTGAGGTTAATAAAACCACACTTGCTTGCTGCTTGTTAATACCTTGCTACTTAATTCAGCTGATTAAACATCTATGTATTCAAACTAACATTAAAAAGTGCAAAAATTCCTGGGTTTTGACAAGATGCATTTTCCTCATCTGTCAAGGTTAAGGTGCTATTGTTAATAATTGGGTTTTGTTAACATTTCCAGTGTATCTTTAATGTTGCTGCTTTGTATTCAAGGGAAAAGAGCAGAGAAAGCTTTGGGGGGGGTTGTGTGTGTGATGTTTTATGTGCACACACTCATGCCTTCTAGGAGAATCTGCTTTGGTATCTGTGCTGCTGCTGCTGCTGCTGCTGCTGCTGCTGCTTGATGTTTTTGAAATGTGTTAAGTGTGGCTTGTGTGGATGCCCTTCTACCGTCTTCCTGTGTGATGGCCCAGAATGAGCCTCGGACAGAGGGAGGGTGAGGAGGCTGGTGTGCAAGTCCCCAGGTAGGCGGGCCCTACACCTCCTTGTTGGACCGTGGTTTCCTCACCTGTGAAATGAGGCGGCTTGGGTGGTCTTCAGGGTGCAGTCCCCTCTAACATGTTGTGACTCCGTAGTTCAGAAAAGTTAGCAGTCAACAGCACTAATAATAATGAAGGCTCTGAAATAACTCTTACTCCATATTTTTCAGTTAATTATGTCAAATAAGTATTGAAAAAATCCCTTAAGTCGTCTCTCTGGTGTGGTGCTGGATGGGGTTAGAACGGAGAAAGGAGTGTTGTCCAGAAGTCCACCTAATCCATTCGCCTAGCATTTTCACATTCAGTGCTGCGGCCTTAGTCCTGCGTCAGCCCTTCTCCTGGGGCACCCACCCCCTTAATTAGTTCACCTCTATATGACAGTCATTTATGCTGATTACAATTGAGACCACGCTCGCTTTTCTTAAATTAGTTCTGCCTTGGTTTGTCTACTGCCCTGTTGTATACTGTCGGTCCTGCTAACACTTGTGTACACTGTATTTTGTGGACTTTGTTTTTCTTTCTGTCTTGGAGCTGGCAAGTTTAGAATCCACAGAGGTAGTTCTGCAATCTCTATTTCGTCAGTTCTAAGATCCCCTCCCTCATTTTTCTCCTCATATTTTAATATAGTCAAATCAGATTTGTCCTCCAGTTGTGGCATGTTTTATTGGCCTAGTGTTTTCCTTCTTAATGGTACGTAAAATAATGGAGCATCCTGTAACTGGCAGTCTCTCAGAGTTAGGAAATGTGATTATTTACTATTCAGCTCATGCAGGGCCCCATAATATCTTAGATTTTGTGAAAAAGCAAAAACTTGGGCATCTTGCTCATAGTAAGGTCACACCCCGCTTAGTAAAAAAGGGAAAAAAAAAAAAAAAAAAAGTGTTTTTCCCTCAAGTGGGATGAACTGTTAAGTGTTAAACACTGGCCAGGCGCCTCAACATTATACAGATAATTAAAATTTTATCATAAAAGATTTTAACACAATGCGCTTTAGCAGAAAGACTTTTCTGCTTTTAAACATGATGTTAAAACTCATTTTAAAAACAGTTTTCCTCAGCTGGTGTTGATTGGTTTCCATTCTGACTGTAATTTCTTCTCTCCATTCCCTGCTGGCAGTGGGCATGTGATCCCTCAGTTCCGGGTGCCTTTTGTCTCTCTTACTTTGATTCCGGCTAGACTGACTTCCTAGGAGCCGGACCCAGGTGCTGGCTCTTCTGCTCTCGGACCCCAGACGACCTCTTAGCATCTTGCGTCCTGCTTGGGGCTTATGCAGTGCACCCCTCTCCATGATGGCTGTTCAGTAAATAGACCTTGAATCGAGGGAGGTGATCTCAGAAGTGATTATTTGATAGAACGTTAAATGCTTTCAGTTTTGGAGGAAATTGAGTTCTTCTCTGGGTTTCCAAGGCTCCGACCTGAAAGAAGACGTTACTTGGTTGGTTGGTAGCAGGAGAGCTGGTGTCTCACTGTGAATCCAAGTCTTGGGACCACCTGTGCAGTTGGTTCTTTTTTTTCCCCCTCAGTCTGCAGTGAAGTTAATTTTCAGGTGCGGTTCTAAACCGGAATTTAAGAATTCCTGTTAGCTGACAGTAATTGAACTCTCTGCTGATGTGCCCAGATACACCGAGTAGCTGCAGTTGTCCGACTCCTTGCAGTCGGCTCATCCCAGCTTGTCCTGCACGGTGCTGGCTGACCTCCTCCCATGTCTGCGCCGTGTTGCGTGTTTCAGCAGCAAGGCCCAGCGCGGCCAGTCAGGTTCGCCTCTGTAAGCATTTAGACCAGCTTTGAGTTCAGGGTCACTTATTTGCCCAGTTACTGCCCCTTAAAGAAGTTTTGTTATGTACCTGAACCTCGCTTTTCTCCTTCATATATGATTTACTTGTAACTTTCTCTTTGGAAACTACTCACGTGCCGTGCGCATTTACTGAGTAACTGTCCAGTCTTGATTTGCTGCTTCTCAGCCTGTTCTCTTTGATTTTGAAAGTTTGTATTGTGCTTTGGCATGTGTTCAGTGCTTGCACTGACTTTATCTCTAAAACAATAATATTTCTTCATATTGACTTGTGTGGGCATTTTTCTCAAAGTAGGTGGTCCTCCACAAATCCTGTGAAGGACCCCTGCTTTAGAAGGACCCCCTACCCAAAAAGAAAGGGGTGTCCTTTTGTAGTATTTTCACCTGACCTCTGTTCACTGTTAGTATTATAACTCACTTCGTTTTTTAAATCTGGACGTTAACTCTTCAAAACTAATTTTTAATTTCTGTATGTGGATTACGTATGTGTATGTGCGAAATGACACAAGAACTTGCGTAAAGCAGATAGGATTAAAGGGATTTACTTCTTGTATTTTCCATTCTATAAGAAAGACTATATTAAGGGAAACAGAATTTACACACACAGGAACCTTGCATAAAACCTAGATTTTAGGGCTGTGCCCTGTGACATGCTTGTAACTGAGTCCCATATGGAGTCGTGAAGCCCTCCCTCACCTCACTTGGCCGTGCGGGACTGACCTGAATGTGGTCCCTAAGGCGTTTGTACCGGTGACTCTCCACGGACAGGCTCCACCTCAGACCTGGACCTGGCAGCTCTTGGGGTGCACAGAACCCACGATTCTGATGTGTGTTTCCAGTCATGGTAGTTGCTCTCCAGCAGGTGTTAGAGTCTCGTGGGCATTTCAGAACTGCTGTGGGTCTGCTTAATGTCTTGAGTGTGATAAGTGTATCAAAATGCTGAAACTGTTGAGAAGTGTTAAATATTTGTTCTTAGAGATACTAACAGCAATCCAGCAACCAATTGTGGTGGACTTGTTGATCAAGACTTGTATTGCTTTTTATTATGTAGTTGTTTTGCCTTAAGGTAAAAGCTTAGAGCAAAGAGAACCCAACAGACAACTTAATGTCACATAGAAGCATTTCCCTGCATTTATGCAAAGCACAGTAAGCCCAGTCGGTTTCTGTCCTGTGTTTAGTAGCTGCAAAGGGCTATTCTGGCCAAGGTTAGAAAATTTTTCTCTGGTTTTCTTCTCTGCCTCTGACTTTGTTTTGCTTTGCAGGACTACAAAGCTGATGAAGACCCAGCATTATTCCAGTCTGTCAAGACCAAGAGAGGCCCTCTGGGACCCAACTGGAAGGTACTGGATGCTGACCTTTCTGACAGGCAGAGTCTTGGCAGCAGACACTTGACAGGTCCTGAGTCTGGAGGAGCTGGCGACGTTTAAGTGAAAAATAGAAATGGCACAAAAACAGTTTTATTTGTGATAAGGACTCACACACAGCCAGTTGCAGTTGGCCAGCAAGTCTGTGCTGCATTAACAAACAACAGAGCCAGGCTGTCACTTTCAGCATAATGCTATTCTGATAACTCTTACAAGAGACAAGTGATTTAGTCTTTGGGGATTGTAATGTTCTCTTTTGAGACTTGAAGCAGTACAGAAGTCTATGTTAAATGAAGGTTGATAGTTTTAAATTTAGTCTTAGTAAAAACTGAACAAGTTCACCTTCCCCGGACTCATGTTCCTGGCCTTTTAATGGTTATATTTTGGAAAGCAGGGCACCAGAGAGCAGTCTTGATGGCGAGTGCTCTAATGAAGAGCACATCCTTATTTTTAGTGGAAGTAAGGAAAGCAGTGTCCAGGTAGTAATTTAAATCACTATAGAAATAATGGATTTTAAAGACATCCGCTAAACCAAGTGACAACCCCTTAGAGAAGGCTTAATGTGTAGATGGCAAGTTATTACAGCTAATTTGACAAGAGAAGAGGAGCATAAAAACCTAAACATGCCCGAAGCAGACTCTCTACCAATGGGATTTTACTTGGTGACCAATCTGTTTATGCTGAAGCCAGTCACAGCTCATTGATAAATGATGTCTAGGTGCTAGCTGTTGCTTGTAAGTAGGGGATTACTATAACAGCCCCACAAGAACCCAGTGAGTGGCTCTCCATGGGTGTTGGACTGTTTGGGACTGTCTTGCACATCAATTAAAATGAAGAATGAGTCTGACTTTCTTCTCTAAGAGATGATTCATAATTATCTTATTTTCACATTTGTTCTCTGAGTAGAGTTTGGTTCAAGAGTCTACCAGTTTAATGGCCATGACTAGAGACTTTCAATACCCAGAAAGTGATATATGTCACTTAGAAATTAAGGGACAAGTTCAGTATATGTGTTCTAAATTTACTCTAATGGGTTTTTAAAAAACAACACCCCTTTCAAGATTTCTCGCCATGAACTTTAGAACTCACCCTGAGTCAGAGGAGAAGCCTTTTCTTTGAGATTTAACAGATTTAACACAGGTCTTGAGAGAGAGAGAGAGAACTGTGCTGGAGCGGACAGGAGGCTGCTTGCGAGGCTGCCGGGGTTCCTCACAGGCTGTCTGGTCCCAGTAATAACAGCTCCTCTTTTCAGGGAATAGTAGGGGGCCATGAGCTTGAGACATGGAGGCGAATTAAATCTTGCATTTTCTTCACATTGTCAGTTTTTCGAGCATAAACTTGAAAAGGTGGTGCTATATAATGTGGTGGGCTATTTATGTTTGGGTGCCTATCTTCCCTATAGGAACTCCTAGCCAGTTTTACAAAAGACAGCAAACGTAGCTTGACATTCTGATTTCTACCTGATTTCCAGCCTTCAAGAACTTGGGATATGACATTTACTGCTTTTTTATTTATGATTTTTACCTCTTTAACTAACATTGCTTTGTCTTTTTATTATCCATTAATGGTTACTTAAACTTCTAGAAGAGGTTTAAGTTTTAGAAATGTGAATTTTGCATTTTTTCAGGTTGCAGTGTAACGAATTTTTACCCCATGTGTATGTGTGTGTGTGTGTGGCAGGGGGTTGAACAATAGCTGATTTCTCAGGGAGAGTGTGGCTGATAGTGATACCATTCTATCCATTTGCCTGTCAGTTGTTAAACTCGAGCCAGATGATGGCAGGTGCAGCTACTCCATAAGTTTAACTGGATTTCATAACTGTTTAACTGGATTTCAGTGAGTTATCATGATCTCAGAAATAACTCAGGTAGTCAAGAATAACTAAGGAACCCATCGCTTACTGCTGAGAGAGATAATGAAAAGTAAGAAGGATTGACTATCCCTAGAAGGATTCCAGGGATGCAGCTGGAATCATAGGAGCTGCGGGACTGACTTGCCCTTGTTGACGTCTCCTGCCACTGTTCAGCAGGCCCTCCTTGCCTGGCACCAGGGGGAGCCCCAGGGAGGGGGACAGCAGGACATTTCTGTCCTTCTGAAATACGGGAATAGGGAAGAAGGGCATGGTGCTCAGGGCAGAGGGGAAGGAGAAACCCGTCGTGGGCCCGCTCCCCCAGGGCTGTATGGGACAGTGCTCCGGACCAAGTGGTGGTCCTGCTGCGCTCCAGGGGCACTCCGTGCCCCTCCGCAGACTCGCCTTAGCAGAGCACATTCCAGAGGGCATCCACCACCCTGTGCACACCCTGTGATCTCTCTGGAACTTCCCTTCACTTACCACAGTGGTATTTTCCTTCTGAATTATTGCAGTATTTACTGCTTGTCTGCACCAGACTGGATGAGGGAAAAGAACCTTTTTCTTGGTGCCAGGCGCTATATAAGGTAGTATTTAATCTTCACAATTTTCCTATGAGGTAAATACAATTGCTTCGTTTTATAGATGAAAAACGGCCAGAGAAACGCGGATAATAGTCACAGGAGAAACGTCTGCTGTTTCTGTCATACCTGATTCAGTACTCATCACAGAGATGTATAAGGCATGGAGACATAGCAGATTTTCACTCCTAATCCAGAGACACCACTCACCAATACGTACCTTTTTGCCCTTCTGTATCATGGCAGGGGTGTGGCTCTCTTATTCATGGTATTTGCCAGAATTTGATACTTCTCTTAATACCAGTCATATTTCCAGTGGTCTGGGAAGCTGTTAGGAGACAGTGGCACTAGAGAAGACCCATTAAAAACCCATCGTGAATCTTACAAGTTGTGACTTAAATAACTTAACTCAGAAGCGTGTTTGCACATCTCTAAATTGGGAGTGATGTTAGTGACTGCCTCTGAAGGTTTGTGTGAGAACTAATGAGTGTCATAATCCCAGCAGAGAGGGCGTGTGCAGTAAATGGCAGCTTCTCGTTGTTGTCATGCTTTTGTCTTTGAAAATAAAAAGCCTCTATCATCTCCTGGGCTTAGTGAGGTCAGTGAATATGCTGCCTTGTTGGGGACGTAATTATTCCTTTTCTTTGTCTAGTGTCAGGGGTTCCCATGGTCTCGGTGTTTGGGGATTGTCCATCACATCCCGGTTCACCTGTCCTTACCCCTCGTGGTTATGAGTGTTTAATGAGTGCTGGACCCAGGGTCAGCCATAAAGCAGAGGCTGCACAGTTTTAGAGCCTTTGCTAGCAGGCGGTCATGGGGTTACCAGGGAATAATAGATTTTCATATATTCTGTATTTGTTAAGAGTACAGACTTCTTTAGTTTATGGTATGATACATAGTTTTTGAATTTTTTTTAAATTACAAACCTAGAGGTTCAGACTTTAGTTGTATATATATTCATTCTAAAAGAAAAGAATTTTTAAAATCTGAGCACATGAATTATATTTTGTTGTTTAGGTCTCAACACTTGGTTGAGTCTGCATAATAATAGAGTATTTTATAAGCTGATAAACATTTTTGCTTCAAGGCAAAACCATGCATTTCTCATGGATGTGTGTTTCTTTGAATAGCATTAGACATATATGTATGTGTAGATTACACACATCCATATTGTGGTTCCTTTGGGTTTCGGGGTTGTGATCACCAATACCAGTGACTTATCCATTTACATATGGATACCTTTAACTTTCCAGTTTGCTTTCTCTGATGGGTGAGGAGTTGTCATGTTAACCAACTGAAACAACACCTTTGAAGATTATAGCATGGTCTAATTTTTTTCATTTAATCTAGATGCCTCATGAAGACATAAGCTGCTATGCCTATACACACAGACACACACACGTGTTTGTGTGTGTGTGAGATAGTTAATAATTAGGCCTGTAAAGTTCTTTGTCAGAGACTTCGCTTGACATGTCTTGGAAGACTTGGTGTCTGAATACTGGGGTATTAGGGGATCGAGTTGAATAAAGAAGTTGATGCAGAAATTGTGGTGGGTTTTATATTCCCTTCTTATATATCTTTATATAAATAGACTCTTTCTGATCCTGAAGACACGGGCAGTTTGTCTCCTGTGGCAGTTCCTTCTAGTCTGCACGGAAGCGCCGGCAGCTGGAGCTTGCCTGGCCTAGCAGTTGCTGTGCCATTCACCTGCGTGGGCATGCTTTAGGTTCCTTTTGGACTTAACCATGGGGGCCGTTCTGGATTCTCCAAGCCAGGGGAGGACAGCCGTTGGTGGGTAATGGGAATGCTGCTGTATTTTCTGCTGTGCTGCCAAGACGCCTTTCTCCTGCTCCCCTTACACCCGTGAAAAGAAGGCAGATGTAGTTGCTGGTGGCCTAAAGTAAAGATACCACAAGATTCTGTGGACCAGGAATGGGGAGAATGAAAAACAGGGGGATGAGGGAAAATTTGAAACCCCGCTGTGGAAGCCTCTTTGAGGTCAAGACTGGCAGGAATGCAGCCCAGATGGTCCTCGAGAGGCTAATGAGTCCTCCCCTGGACCCGGCTCTGAGTCCGGGAGGAATGTGAAGGTATTTAAAACCTGCCCCTCGCCTGTAATCTCACATTGGAAGCCCCATGGGGGTTGGTATAAAGAGGCTTAATAGTTTCTAGTTAGACCACATTATAAATTATGTTTGCAGACCCTAAAACATGGCCCTCTTTTTTTTTTTTTTAAGTGTTTTGGCAACTGGGTTTTTAATTCAGTATAAAAAAATAGGCGTTTCACCCTTCAGTTCAGTCGCTCAGTCATGTTTGACTCTTCGTGACCCCATGAATTGCAGCACACCAGGCCTCCCTGTCCATCACTAACTCCTGGAGTTCACTCAAACTCATGTCCATTGAGTTGGTGATGCCATCCAGCCATCTCATCCTCTGTCATCCCCTTCTCCTCCTGCCCCCAATCTCTCCCAGCATCAGGGTCTTTTCCAATGAGTCAACTCTTTGCATGAGGTGGCCAAAGTATTGGAGTTTCAGCTTCAGCATCAGTCCTTCCAATGAACACCCAGGGCTGATCTCCTTCAGAATGGACCGGTTGGATCTCCTTGCAGTCCAAGGGACTCTCAAGAGTCTTCTCCAACACCACAGTTCAAAAGCATCGATTCCTTGGTGCTCAGTTTTCTTCACAGTTCATCCATACATACCACTGGAAAAACCATAGCCTTGACTAGACGGCCCTTTGTTGGCAAAGTAATGTCTCTGCTTTTGAATATGCTATCTAGGTTGGTCATAACTTTTCTTACAAGGAGTAAGCGTCTTTTAATTTCATGGCTGCAATCACCATCTACTGTGATTTTGGAGCCCCCAAAAAATAAAGTCTGCCACTGTTTCCTCATCTATTTCCCATGAAGTGATGGGACCAGATGCTATGATCTTCGTTTTCTGAATGTTGAGTTTTAAGCCAACTTTTTCACTCTCCTCTTTCACTTTCATCAAGAGGCTTTTTAGTTCCTCTTCACTTTCTGCCATAAGGGTGGTGTCATCTGCATATCTGAGGTTATTGATATTTCTCTCGGCAATCTTGATTCCAGCTTGGGCTTCTTCCAGCCCAGCATTTCTCATGATATACTCTGCATATAAGTTAAATAAGCAGGGTGACAATATACATCCTTGACGTACTCCTTTTCCTATTTGAAACCAGTCTGTTGTTCCATGTCCACTTCTAACTGTTGCTTCCTGACCTGCATACAGGTTTCTCAAGAGGCAGGTCAGGTGGTCTGGTATTCCCATCTCTTTCAGAATTTTCCACAGTTTATTGTGATCCACACAGTCAAAGGCTTTGGCATAGTTTCACCCTTAGTGTGTATTAATTACGCAACTCTTAAGAGGATACCAGAAGAGCCCTTCTGTCTCTTCAGAAGCTGAGCTTCCCAGAAGCGGTACATGATTAGTTCCAGCCTTATTTTGGGCCCTTGAATGTCTCTGTTCTTGGACAGAGCCGAAGAACTGGGTGTGGACGGATGGGGTGTCCCACTTGGGTGCGCGGAGTGCGTTGACAGAGTGGGCCTCTTGTGTCTTCCTGACACTGTCAGGGACAGAAACTTTTCTTCGTGCGTTTCACTTGAAGGGTGAACTTGTGACTTCACTTTACTTGGTGTCACTCCTGGAGTAATTGGACACAAGCATGAAGCACATGTCAGAGTTCTGTTAGTAAAATGGGTGTGGCTACGAAAATGTTAAGTGTGGAGACATGGAAAATGTGACCAGTCATTCTCTCCCAGGCAGTAAGCTTTGCTGTCTTTATTATTATGAAGCTTACTATATAAGTTTAACCTATGGTTACTTTAATCTTTTGAACTTTACCCCACGTTTACGTCTTCCATCTGACAGCCTTTGCCCAGCCATATAAGAACCTCCTGACTCTGAAACCTTCTGAGTGTCATCATCGACGCCCTGCTCATGGCCCTTGGTGTGTCCTGCGTCAGGGACACAGTTCCCAGGTTCACACTCCCTCCCTTAGCCCACCTACTTCATCCCCGCCCTCCAGACACTCAGCCTGTAGGCCCCGTGTCCAGCGCACTCAATATGTGCAGTGCCGAGCACAGGGGTCTGTCTGCTCAACGTAGACACTTAGTAAGTATCCACCGAATTCAGGTTAGCCATCTTAAGTAAACATCAGTGTTAGACTCGCCATGTACTTGCAGAGAATGTAATGTCCAGTGTTGGCCTGTCCACATGGCTACCAAAACCGGAACAGATTGAGGGAATGGTAGAATCGGCTCTACTTGAGATTTCGGCACACATGCTTGACACACGTAGTGTGATCTTCTGTTGATGTTTACTGATGGGTGCACTGGCAGCAGCCCCAGCAGTGCATTTATTCTTAACTTTTCTTTAGTGCAATCTGGGCTGGAAACTTAACCTTACGAAATCAGCAGCTGAAATTGAGCATTCAAATTGTCTAAAATTGAAAAATTAAAATATGAAGGGGGTATGAGCCTTACAGAAACTGCTATGTCCTTGCAAAATGTTAACTGGTGAAATGTAGCGTATATCTGTTCTGTCTTTATCCCAACACATTTTAAATAGGAAAAAGTGTATGTGCAGTAGACATGTCGGGTGACACTGAGGGCATGTTTTCAGAAAATGATTTTGCAGAATGCCTTTGGGGTTTCCCCACCCCCCTTTTACATTTGTGTATGTTTGTCACACATCCAGGAAACCAGTTCTTGTGGAGCGCATGGGCGATTGCTCACCAATCCAGTTAAACACGCTACGTTTTGTTTAATTACGTTGTGTGGCTTCAGTATACATTACTCTCCCTTAGGCCTTGTCCACATACCTCAGAGTAACCTAATATGTGTTGTTAAATTAAAAACATGATTTGAGTTTAGGGGTTTCGTTTATAGTTAGAAACATGAAATGTAAGGAATTCAGTGAATACACAAACTATTTAAATACAATTTTGGAAACATTTCACAGCTAGTACTACAGCTGAAATTTAAATCATGTAGAGATGAGTGATTTGGGGTTCTTCTGTTAGCCCATGACTTTATTTTTTATAGAACTTCTGATTCTTATATTTTGATAACCCACCATCCTTTACCTTTTATTTTCAGTTGCTCTTTTCAATTTTCATGCCATAATCTGCATAAAACTTGTATTTTCATTAAATACAAGTTAAATAATTTTATTTACTCCTATATTAGGTTAGGAAGTGTTAGGGTTGGGCTGGATTGGAATTAGCTGTGAATGATCCACATTTAGATTGTGGCTTTATTTGTTAGGGGATTTTTTTTTTTTTTTTCCCAACTGGTGGAAGAGGAAAGAATCAGAAAACATTTGTATTGTTGAAGGCCAGAGAGCAGACTCTGCCCTGGGCCAGCATCACGTGAGTCCCCTGAAGGCTGGGCAGACCAGCCAAAACTCCTTCAGGTTATCTAGATTCTGGAACACTGCTCAGAATATGGGGTCGCAAATATTTTGCCCCACTTAGATTTTTCACATTTTTTAAAGGTTACACATTTTTTCATAAGAATACTTCTGGTAACTCTGAAGAGTTGATAATATTTTACTCTACGTTTATACTTCATTTTTGCTTTAGAAGTTTAAGATGAGGAAAAATTAAATATGGACTGGACCAAAGTTATATATTAAAGATCTTAATTCAACTTTTAGCTTGATTTATGAACCATCAAAAATAGGCAGAAAAACATTTATTGTTGTAATCAAAGATGAATGAAGATTTAAAATAGATCCCAGATATTATAATTTAAGGCAAAGTAAATTGTTGTCCTAAAATACTCAGCTAACAGCAAAAACTTTTATTTTAGAGTCTTATTTAAGTGTATTAGTTGTTTTCCTGATTATAAAATGACACATATCATATTATAAAGTTTTGAAAAAAGTCAGTTGTAGCCTCACCGTTCAGTCATTGCTATTGCTTATATCGCCTAGTTCACATGGATTATTTTGTTATAGATGTTTATGCTATACATAGATACCTACTTATACTCATGTTATGCTTCATATTCCTTCATGTAACAGTTGTATTTCACCAGCTCTTTCAGTGGATGTGGCATTTACTGAGTCCAAGCTTGGCTATTGTAAACATATCTGCAGTGTTGTTATTTTCTTACCTGATGAATTGTGATACACTTCTGAAAGTAGAATTATCAGGTGAAGTGTATATGGCATCTATATAAGATACAAGCAGCTTTAAGACTTTTTAATTACTTAGTGTTAGGACTCCCCCCCCACCCCGCCCCAGAAAGATTATGCCAAAAGAATTCTTTTTTTTAACCACTTGTAGTCAAGTTCATTATTTTCTGTCATTAATAGAGACTTTTCTTAAGTTATTTTCTTTATTTTGTCACTAGTTTTAAGACCATAGCACAGATGAAGAGGTGAATTGGATAAGTCATCTTTAGATTGGATGAGATCTCAAACATGACAGATGTTAATAATGTAATATAATAATAATAATACAGTATTAATAATAACTGAAAATATATAACTTCTGTGTTCTCATCTTTCTCCAAGGCTCTTTAAGATTATGTTTCTATATGTTACCTCTGTGCCTCCTCTTGCATGTTGATATTATGGAGAATTAGGCCAAGAAATAAAGGCAGCAGGCTGTTCATTGACTTGTTTATTTTTTAATTGATTTCCATATTCTTCCCTGAACTTTTTTTCTCAATAATTGGATAGAAAACCAAAAGCAGATTGACTATACATTTTACATCCATGGAAGAGTGCTCAGAGAACTGGTTCCTTTTTGTCCTATCACTACAGTTTCTAAACTAAATTCTGTAGACCAGTAGATTTTGTCAATTACCAGTATTCGTTTTAATTGGCTTGAGCAGCCTGCCAAAGTCACTAGGAAGATGTGAGAAGCAAACTCGGGTGATTGTTGGAGTCATGTTTGTGTGCTCTGTTCTTGGAGGCCCGGCTTGGTGTAGGCATGTGTGTATTAAATTTAGCTTACTCTGTAATTAGAACCATGCTGCATCCTGCTGTTTTTATAAAATGGGGGGAGGGGTGGGTGGACTCTGAAGAGCCGGTGTTTAGAAACACCCAGGGTTCTCACTTAGCACAGGCTGTCCAGCAACTTGGAGTTTGAGAACAAAGCTCTCAGTAGCCCATAATTAATAGGGACCTTGGAATGTTCCATTCCTGGAAGGTGTCTTAGGGCTAATCAGTGGTGTATCAGAGGTTCTCCCCCGAGAGGACATTTCAGCCAGAGTTGGTGGGAAGGGGGCTATTTTGTTAAGCCTGGGCATATTATAGAATAAAATGTAAAACTATAGCAAGTTTTAAGACGAGCCATTGGACGTCAGGGACATGAGCCTAGCCCCTGCAGCCCTGGGCCAACCCCACCCGTCACACCCAGCTCACAACCCGGCTTTCAGTGGCACGTCAGTGGGGGATAAATAGGTCAAGTGGAGCCCATCTGCTGGCCGGGGGAGGGAAAGAACCCTGACTACCACATTACATAGGTTACTTTGCAACCCAAGCCCCTTACTCCTAGTCTAGCACTGCTGTTTGGCAGGCGTACCTCATTGTGTTAAATGCCTTATTTTGCGTACACCCAAATGTATTTCCTGTGAGCGTTGTCACTGACCCTCATCGGATTAGAGTGCTCCTCCACACTGGCTCGTTGCTTATTGAGAAAATGATCTGTAAACGACCAGCCTTGTCATTGACATTTCAACGAGGCTGGGCCCTGAGAAGCTCGCTGCCTGCTGGGGAAGGCTGTGGACTGACTTGTAGACCCCAGAGCCCAGCTTAGTTAAGTGCGGGGCCTACAGGTAGAGATGGGAGTCCAGGGCCACAGCATCCACAGTAAGTGTCCCTTCTGGCAGAGGTTGTTGGTACCGAGGGGTAGTGGTTTCACCATTGTTTTTATACATAGTTACTTTACTGTCTACCAGCCATGTGTGTCCTCTGATGACACCTAGCACAGAGTGGGTTGTAAATGATGCCCAATTAATACTTGCTGAATTAAACTTGTTCACAGATTAAGGGGGTGAGTGTGTGCTCACGCGCGTGCTCACACACAAGTACCCATCCATGCTGAATTTTAACACTGTACTCTGTTTTATGGGAAGGAAATTGGAAAAGTAGAACTCTAAGCTAGTCAGGTTCCTCTGTTGACATAGAACTCACCGACGAAAGGACAGTTTGCTGTACATAATGTTTGTATTTAAATGCTTGTGGTGCTGCCTCATTGATTTAATCCATGTACCAGGTCATTATTCAGAAGGTGAAATGTTATTACAGAAGACGTTTGCTGAGAAAAGATGATCAATCACGCAGCACTCTACAGAACTTTTGAGTCCTGTTAATAACACCAAAGTAGAATTTTTTTCATGTATCATAGAATTCACTTGAAACTGGAACATTATTGAGGGTTTGAAGGGGTAGTTTGGGGGGAGTGAAATGTGGCTTGGTTGCTATGATTGCATAAATGAAGAATAATCTTGAGGCTTTAGAATAAGACCCAGAAATTCATCATTTAACAAATGTATGTACCTGTGGCTGGCTGGAAATAATACTTGCTCACACACAGCGAAGTTGCTGCCAGTGGGGCGAGCGTGTGAGTGGAAGGCGACAGCCAGTGGCAGCGGCTACTGGTGTGGCTGCAGCCAGTGCCGAGGTGTCTTGAGTGCTGGGGGACACCGAGAGCAGGGAGGGAGAAGGGGAGAACCCTTGTAAAAGGCACGCTACCTTTTCACTCCGTAATTCAGTTTTTGTAGAAAAGGCCCCTATAACTTTCTACTCTTTTGAGAAACTTTCTTGAAGAGCTGTTTTGCATATTCAAGTTACTCTGAGTCTATGTAAGAATAAAGGAGAAAGAGAACTAATGCATGCTCAGCTGAGTCCCACCAGCTAAGCACGGAGCATACATACCCTGCCTTATTTAGTCCTGACGACAGTCCTGAGATACGGCTCTGCTCTTGGAAGTACACCAGGACTGAGCCGGGAGTTTGCAGGACGGCCCTTTCCCTCCCCGCCGCCGGCGGTCCCCGCCTCGGCCACCTGGGAATCTTTGAGCCGACCCACCTTCCGGGCTGGACTGGGAGTTCCAGGCACGGCCCACGGCTGCCTTTGCTCACTGCTGTGGGCCCCTCCCAGGCTCTCTGCTCCAGCTGGCAGGCAGTCCCTCTCCTGCACGCGCCCCCGTGGGAGAGCCCCAGGATACACAGTGGGTCCACAGTGAGGACACTGAGGTGTGCGGTGAGCTGGTTCACGCGCTCCCCCAGCGCAGCCCTCTCCCCCAAGTAAACCTGCCCATGCCTTGTGCCAGGACAGCTGCCTGCACTGAGTGAGTTGCACTACAGAGATCAGCAGCAGTACTGTGGGTGGCAGCGCCCACCTCCCACCAATTTTTATAATGAAAAATTTCAAAAGCAGTCAAGAAACCAAAAGGAGAGAACTGTAAATGCCTCCACCTAGATTTGCCAGTTGTTAGCACTTTGTTGTGTTTGTTTGTTCCCTCCTTGTCTGCCTCCTCTCACTCCTTCTCTCCACTCCAATTTTTTTTCTTTTCTTTATTTCTGAACCTAAAAATCCAGAATACGTTTTCATACTCTTGGACCTAGAGTAACATGTTTTGAGAATCCAAATTCTAATTGTTTTTTTTTGTTTTCTTATGAAAGTAAATTATTATTACATTTTGTTTTTCCAATCCAGCTAGTTCTCCAGGCTTTCTCCCTTGCTTCCTCCCTCCCCATTATTTTCCCTTTTTTACCCTCTCAACTACATTTAAACTATGAGATATAATTACTTGTGGAAATTAAAGTCCTGATATGTGGAATTTGCTTCCAAATACTTGGTAATGATAGATGATTTTGCTACTACATACCTTTTCATGCCCCCTCATTTGGTTGGAAAATACCTCCATTAACAACAGTGCCCCTGCGCTTGCCAGAGCTAAAAGACAAACTTCCTCATGGTGTTCTTACTGAGGCCCAGTAAAATGGATGAGGCCCCAGCACATCCACGGTGGGAGTGCGATAATGGCATTACGAAAACCTCCACATATTAAAGGCATGCTATTGACACGATGTGAATAG
Organism: Aepyceros melampus; assembly: GCA_006408695.1. Taxonomy (NCBI): domain Eukaryota; kingdom Metazoa; phylum Chordata; class Mammalia; order Artiodactyla; family Bovidae; genus Aepyceros; species Aepyceros melampus. Next base: position 84,636 of record SJXQ01005832.1, read on the forward strand.
AATTTCGTACTTAATGAGAAATCCGAATAGTGTGATTTGAGGCAGAGCGCTGTGCCTATGAAATTGTAGAACCAGGAAGTAGCCTGCTCTGTGGAAGGAGGGTCAGCAGCAAGGGAATGCTGCTGCTTTTGCTAAAATGATTTCAGATTCCCAGGTACCCAAATTAAACACATACACTGTGATTTTCTTCATAGATGTCTGTGATGTTGTTACGCAGCAGTCAGTTTTAATCAAGACTTAAATATTCAAGTCACGATTTCCCATTTTTTATTTTCCTCATCCAGAAGGAGCTGGCAAACAACCCTGACTGTCCTCAGATGTGTGCCTATAAGCTGGTGACCATCAAATTCAAGTGGTGGGGCCTGCAGAGCAAGGTAGAAAACTTCATCCAGAAGGTAAAGCCTGTCCCAAACGTGGTGACTAAGTGTGGGTTAAGACTGGAAGTAGCCGTTAGTGGGGTGTTGTCTCTCTCACCACCTTTTCCTTCTCATTTGGGTGAAATTCTTGTCCCAGTATAATGCCTCTCTGCCCTCCTTTTTCTCCCTACAAACAGCAAAATCAGATACCAGTGGAAGTTTTAAGGGGCTTTCTCTGGGGGAGAGCAAAGCATTTTTTTTGTGCCGAGTGCTTTCCTGATGGTTTGCCCGGCCCTTCTGTGGGGAGCCCTTTGCATGTCCCCAAGGGAACCTGGGTCCCGGCCCTGGCTGGAGGGGAGAGGCCAGGCCTTGCTGTTGTTTCTGGTGGGACGTCCTCCTCCTCAGAGGTCCTCACTGGGAATGGTTACACCGAACCTGTGGTGAATGATCTGAGGATTGATCCTGGTTCTCATTACCTCTTTTTTATGTCTTCTTCATTCAAGAGATAGTAACACAAGTGTTTTGATCTAGAAAGGGGAGAACTGCAGTTGCATAGATACTTGTGATTATAATTTTGTAAGGAATATGAAAGTCTCTTCGGTATTAAACTTTCCTGTAGGGAGAATAATTCATATATGTCTGTGAATTGTCTCCATTGTCATTATTTAGAAGCCCCTGTGTTATCTTGGAACTTCGCACAACTAATTGTGTCTGAGTTTCACCATAACTTCTACTTTTAAACTGTAACTGCTGTAACTTTTTTTTTTAAAGGATCTTAAAGTGCTGGAAACTTACTATTCCTAAGCCTGCTTGCAGTTGGCCACAGTAGGCTTTCTAAATACTGGCTCTCTTTCTTCCTCTTGGATCAGAATAATTGGTTAACAATCCAGTTCTGATAAAGAAGTTACACATATAATTGATGAGGTCCCTTCTGTTCATGGAAAAAAAATTTTAAGTTGAAGATTGTCCAGAAGTATTAAAGTACTTACTGTTCATTGCACTTTTCTCTCCTTTGAAAAGTGTAGTAAAACTTAAATAATCCAGCAGTGAAAGCCATGAATTACATACGTTAAAGTCACTAATTTCATGTATACACACACACACACACACACACATATACCTATTAATAGTAACACTAGAGCAGGAAAATTAATGGAGAGTATGTAGTAATTCTTGATAAAATATCTTATTCTGAAGAACCCAAGACTCTTCTTTCAGTACATGTTGTACTCTGCCTCACAGTATTTCTTTGAATTGCAGGGGGAAATGACAATGTATGGTTCTGTAGCAGAAGTCTAATTGACCTTAGGTCATTGACATTAGAAAAATAAATAAGTTAGATCTGGCAGGAGCTCGTGTTGGATCTGAACTCATCCACCACGTTTTTTTCACTTTCTGACAAATCATTCTGCCTTTGCAAGGAGAATCCTTTGACATTTCTCAGGGAGATTTTTCTTTTTATTTTGTTTACAAAATGTTAATAGGATGGAATTAAGATTTTCACTAATTGAAACAGTAGTCTTTTCAAGCCAAGAATATGTCATTTCATGGGTTAACTGGGGCATATAAAGCAAAAAATGTTTTTAATGTTAGAGTTTTGCCATCTTACGATACTCTTCTTTTGTTTTAAAAGCAAGAAAAAAGGATATTTACAAACTTTCATCGCCAGCTTTTTTGTTGGATTGACAAGTGGATTGATCTGACGATGGAAGACATTAGGAGGATGGAAGATGAAACTCAGAAAGAACTAGAAACAGTAAGGCTTCATTCTGCGGAAATTCTCTGATTCCCCTTTTCTAAAACTGTGTCCGTGCTTAATAAGTTTAGATTTAAAATTAGGGAAAGTGTTATTGAAAGCCATTTCTTCCTGTCTGTATCCTTGTTAAACTCTGGTTTCTTAGACACTAATATCCTTCTATTCCGATTTCTCTTTTGTTGAGCATCTTTATGCAAGTAGCCTGGAACTCTGCTGATCTAGAATTTGTTACCCGTAAGATGTCCAGTGGTTTTGTATTCTGGTTCACGTGTTGGTTCCCTGTGCTGGTGCCTGGTTCACAGTCCTTTTAGGCATTCACTTAGGCCAAGTTGCCTGTCATTTTATTATCACAATAGGTTATTACCGTTAGCACAGTAAGTCCTAGTTACCTCTTCTGTACCCAAGATGAGAAAGCTAGTGGTATTGTCATTGACTCCAGAAGCCTCCTCCCTCCCACAGCCAGTAGTGACTCCTTATTTCTTACAAGCTTGAGGCAGAAATCCAGGTGATCCCTGGGCTAGAGGCCTGCGGGCTACATCTCAGAAAGTGCAGCCCACGCCAGCTCCTCCCGGCACCTGTGAGCCAGCCCTGCAGCTCGCGAGCACCCCCTTTCTCCCAGAGTGGATGGTTCTTCCCCACCTACTCTTGCCTGTGTCTGGTTTTGCTTTTGCTCTGGGCTGCGCTTCTTCTCAGTTGAAAGTAAGGCCCCACAGGGAAGACGAACGCGAGGAAGTCCAACGAAGGCTCGTGGTTTCCGTGCAGTCATCCAGAGTGCTGCCAACAGCCCCGGTTTGGGAAGCCCCGCAGGCAGGAGGGGAGTATTTGAAGAGCGCCGGTGTGTGAGGCAGGAGCTCCATTTACTCACAGGAGACTGGCAGCAAATCAGGCTCTTGGGCACAGGAGGAAATCTGTTTGTCTGGCACGCAGCATTGTAAAGAATCTGTGTTTAAAATTGCTTACTTTTGGTGATTACAGCAGATCTGCTTCTAATTAGCTTTATACAAACCTTCTGAGAGGACTAGCACATATTTTCTTTATAAGGCAATAAAATGTTTTAACCTTATCTTATATGTAAAGTAAACTTCAAGCAGCCTCCAGCTTATGAATGGATTTTGTTCCAAAAGTTTTTAAGTTGAAATTTGGAACATGTTTCCCCCGTAGTAACAACATAAATCAGGGTTTGGTTTGCAGGCCAGCCAGTAGAGGCCTCGCCAACCTCAGTTCCTCACACTTAATGGCATGGCTCTGAGTTCTGGGTCTGGGGAGCTGGGTGATAGGATGGCTAGTACAGAAGACCGTCCCTTGCCCGTAATTTTAGGCTGGCCCCAGGCAGGATGTTTAAGCAGGCAAGAGTAAGTCATGGGTGCTTGCTGTCTTCCCTGCGGTGCCTCTGTCCCACAGCTGCCGCACTGTTTCTCTTGAGTCAGACGCCCTTCTCTGAGCAGCGCCCCTCACCACCGCACGGTCTCAGCTCCTTTCCCCCGCCTTGCCTGGTTCCACTCCTTCCAGGTGCTCCAGGCTCCAGAGAGCCGCCAGCTCTGCCTCCAGCCCCTCCGAGCCGTGGGTGTCAGCTGAACACAGAAGACAAGGACCAGGGTTACACCCTCATCCTTAAGTAACCTTACGGTACAGCCTTGGCATCTCCAAAAAGGGATTTGCCAGCACCAGTTAGAAAACCGAAAATGGACTTCCTTATACTGGTTTGAACTCTCAGGAAGGAAGCTTTTTTTTTTTATTTCTGTGCTGAGGCCCCATCGTAGCATGAGAAAGAGTGGTGATGACCAAAGGGTAGCGGGCGGAGCCTTCGGGCAGACGGCCGCCTCTTCCCCGGGGCGTGCTCGCTTCCCTGTGAGCACTTTTAGTCTCAGACACCCAGCAGCGCGCCGGCAGGAGGTGCTGACTGTCTCCCACCTGTGGCAGACCTGCAGGCCCAGCTGCGTCTCCAGGCACACCTGTCACTCGTGACTTGGGAATTGCACTTGAAAAGAAGGTGTAAGATAGACAGGTAGTCACACAGAAACCCAGCTTATCAGAAAGCATCATGATTGTACCCATCTGGCCTAAACTGACAAATTCCCTCATAAAGTAGGTAGTAATCTGTCCTTGGTTCAGGGTTGGAAGTCCATGGCAGTTTCTTTGTTGAAGTATTTCAAAAATACTTCAAGTGAGATTTCAGGGTGAAGTGCTGATCATCTTAATGTTAAATCCCACATAGGTTATTTCGCTTTAGGTCACCAGGGACAGCTTTATTCCGCATCACATCGCTGCTGCTCTGAGTCCTGATGGTTGGTTTCCGGGTGTCTTCTCAGTCTGGGCAGCAGCATGCCTGCAGGCCAGAGTGCCTACCCAGAGTGCTTAACATTTCCACGTCCTCTTCACTACGGAGGCATTTCCCCTTTCCTGGAGGTCTTGTTTCCCTGACACCTGATGGTAGAATTTGATGTGTTGTAATTCTTTTCTTAATTCTCAAATATTTTAAGAATTGGATTTCTTTCAAATGGGTTTTGGCCCTGGAGAGAAGGCATAGCATCCCGAGAGGTCAGGCATGAGAGGAATGCCCGTGCTTGTCATCCCACAGAGAAACACTGAGATTAGGCCCAGCAACTGAAGGAATACTTAGGGCAGCCTTAGGCTTGTTCTTCCTGGCCCTTCAGGGGAGGGTGGTGGGAGGGGTTGAGCTTCAGAAATGTGCTTATTGCATGTGCTCCTTTCCCGTCCATCCTTCCCTTGATTTTCTCGCCGCGTCGTCTGTAGGCTGGGGTGGACGTCTGTCCTTTTGATGCATCCTGTGTTCCTGTTTCTCTGTGCACTGTCCCTATACGCTCTTGTTCTTCTTTCGCCTCCTGCCCTTTAATGAACTTCCCGTGAAGAACTGGTCTTAGAAGCCAGAGGTGGCCACACCGCCCGGCTCCCTCTCTGGTCCCAGGACCGTGGAAAAGTGAACCAGACTATCAGGGCATTGTCTTACACTGTGTTAGTAAGCAGCTCGCTCACCCTGGCGATCTTTGATAATTTCACGTTATCAGTCTGCAGGCTTTTGTTTCCTGTTTCCGAGAATAAATATTAACACTTTTTTTGTGTGCTGTGTAAGAAGAAAAAGCCTTTTGCAAGATTTTCTTTAGATCAAGGTAACTAAAATGGCCTCAGAACTTCATTTTTGACATGGATATCTGCTTGTAAACAGGCAGTGATCACTCTCTTCAAGGTCTTTTTCTCCCTTTGCTTACTAACCCATTGTAGAGCCTGTGATTTCAGCAGCTCACGATTTTATTTTACGTCTAGATGCGTAAGAAGGGTTCCGTCCGAGGCACGTCGGCTGCTGATGTCTAGATGAGTCCCCTGTAGGGTCAGAGACAATGCCAAACTGTGTAAGTGAAGACCTGGGTGACAAGAATGCTGAAAGACCAGAACCGCTTGGTAATGGGTAGTTACCTTGCTGAATAGAGACAGCGTGTTAAATGTGGTTTAATTTTTAGAATTTAAGAGAATTTAATATATTTCAGACATTGACAGTGAATACGAGTTACTATTGTATAAGAGTTTCATCTGTGGAGCAGGTTGAATTTAGTAATCCTGAGTTAGTTCTTAGTGTTGCAGGTTAGAATCCAACTGCCAAGTACACTCACTCACCATGCAGCCAATTTCCCATCCATAGCCAGTTAACTGACCTGTTTCTCACTAGGACCTTTTGTGGTTAGTAAGTAAACATGTAAAAGCATTTAAAATCAAAGATCCTCCATCCCATGCCATGAGGGTCAGTCTCAGTGACTCATTTGATTTGAAAACTTTCCTGAATACAGGAAGTCTTCCTTCATGTTGACTCTTCAGGTATCTTTACATTTAGATTTAATATGTGTAAACACGCTGGTTTTCATTTCCAGTGTGAAATATTTGTATGGTGTTACTTTGTTCATACACATTTACATGCCAGATAAGAGATTTTCTTACAGGGGAGAAAAGAGAACATCAGAATCTAGCCCACATGTTGAGACCAGGCTGGGTAAACAAAAATAGGCAGTATACTGTTGCCATTTGTTAATACTGAACTATGGTGTTTATTGAGGAAATGATAAGACAGAACAGTCCTCTCACCTGCTGATTCTTTGCTGCCCCCTGACATGTACTGCCTGCTCTTCAGTTACTGAACAAGCGGTGTTCAGTCCTGAAGGAAAGCATACCAAGTAAGAACGGAGGAACTCCACCAGGGCTCCTCCAAAAGCCCTTTTCTTAAAATTCAGTGTTCACTTAAAATTTTTAAAAGATTTATTGTTACTCATTAAGTTTTCCTGAGTTTCTGTCATTTATTTCTGCTTCTCATTTATTTTCCCTCTGATGAAACAAAGTATTACGCTCTTAGTAAGACCTGAATCAAGAGGTTAAATGTTAAAAATGCAGTAGTTGGGGTGTACTGTCTGCCAGAAGTTTTGCTACACTGAGGATTTTTTCCCTAGAGAATGTTTGCGACAAGCTGTGGTCTAATGTTTTTTGTGTGTCTTTTTGTGTGTTTGTATTTTAACACATTGCACTGTCTCTTGCTTTTCTTACAGTTACGTAATCAAGGTCAAGTAAGGGGAACCAGTGCAGCCAGTGATGAATGAAGAAGAATCTGACCATGTCTTGCAGTGTTGACGTTTCCCAGACGTGTGCTTGTGGGTCTATGCCCAGAGGCACGGGTCCCAACTACGTGTGTATATATGTTTGTGTGTGTCAATCTGTAGCTGTATGTAAAACGCATGTAGAGCTACAGATCCCAGTACACACACTTGTATATATATGTACATACAGACATACTGAAGGGATTAGGACAATTTCTCCAAAGTCTGTACCTATCTTCAGCAAGAATGCAAAAGAAAATATTTTCAGTATATATACCTGGAACAGATTTTAATAATTATCAGAGTAATACCATTAATGGATGAATCGACTGCAATGTAATACTAGCTGGTATGTTTCGTAAATGGCAAGTTGTGGACCAAGATATATATATATATACATATACATATATATATATAGCCTTTTATTACTTTTTTGTTCTTTTAAATCAGTCTCTTATAAATTTTAATTTTAGTCCCATAATCAACAGAATCCCACAGGTAAAGTTTATTAAAAAATCTTTTGGTATTCCAAGGAATCTGGAATGAAACTCTGAATGTATTTAAAATCATTCGTTTCTGGATTTTCGTTATTATACAGCCAAATTGGACAATATCTATTAGTAAACAGAGTTACAGGCCAGTTTTTACTTGTTTGCCCCTGAGGTAAAGCTCCTTTTAAAAAAAATTCCATTTTTTATTGAATTTTTGTATTTTAAATTTCAAGTATTTTTCTACATCAAGTCTAGGAAAAATGGAAATGACGGTCTGTGATTTATTAAAAAAAAAAACACTATAATTTTTCAGGCTTCTGTTAAGCAAAGACAGAAATTGATGAAGAAATTAATAGGATTGTAGGCTGGAAGAAAAACTGGAAGTATAGCACTTCCATGGAGTCTTGTTTCTAAAATGACTGTTTTCTGAAATTGCAGCTTGGAGACTATGCAAATGATCTAGATTCCTCACAACCTAATGCGGTAGAACATGGATAGTGATGACGTTTTGCTCTTTTTGGGTTGAAATGTATACTTGGAGGGGGAGATGCTGCGTCTGAGACAGGAAGAGATTCAGAGGCAGCACGAGGCCTGTCTGCACACGGTTAGGAGGCCCGGCCCACAGCCAGCGCAGCTGCACCCGCTGGGGTGTGCTCTCCTGGGACGTCATTGGAACACACCCTGAACATGCATTGGGAAAATGCAGCCTAGAAGCTGCTGGCCTCCGTTTTTCCTTTTTTTTTTTTTTTGTAAAGAAAGAACAGTAGCTAGGTAAGATTTTTATCATCTTTCTCTGTCCAAGTCTAGTTCTTCCCCTGTCAGTCCTGGGAACTCGAATAGAATGTTGTCGTTGAAGCCTTCAGGTCCCAGCCATCTTCTTTAACCTCCCACCCCTCCTGCCCCACGCCAGGCCCCGTGGTCATACCACATTCATAATCTGATTCGCTGACAAACCCGCCCTCGCTGCTCCCTGGTTTCCCTCGGAAGCCCTGTGTCCCTACTGCAGTGATCTCAGTGGCCTGGACACAACTGTCCAGGGTCACTCCCTCGTGGCAACACCCGGTCCCCTCAGCTGCAGACCCCACATTGCACATGTCCTCTGTGTACTCAGGATCAGAACCGACGTCTGCTCTCTGGGCACTGCTGTAAGATGGGTTTTGTCAAGAGCATAATCGTTGTCTGCAAAGTGTCTGATGCCAGGAAGATTGTTGCTAATCTGGTGGAGTAGAGAATCTCGCCTTCTCCTTTTAATGAACTTAACTCTCACTGGCGTCTGTAGCATCGTTTGGGAGCTTGGGCACACATGGAAATGACGGCCCGGCGCGTGGATTTTAATGTTTTTCTAACTGGAGATTTGAGGGAATGTGTGGTGAATGTAAAGTCTCTAGTTTACTTGGCAGTCTCTTGTGTAAATTACAGTAAAACAAAGTAAATGAAATTTAAACAAAAAATAAATTTGATCACAAAATGCCCCTGTGTGCTCGAGTGGTGGTTCGCCCGATGCCACGTCTGGTTCAGAACACGGTGAGCCGCCTCTCTGTCGTTTTTCAGGAATTCTGCGATGTGCAGCACTGTCGCTTTGGGGAAGTGTCTTTTTTCTTGTTTTTATTGCAAGCCTCTGTTCTGGTATTGCAAGCCTCTGTTCTGGAGGCGTGCCTCTGCCACCTCAAGTTGGTACATTTGATTTCTTAAATAATTTTGTCTCTAAAAGCTGAACAGTAAAGAAGGATTATATATTATTCTCAGAGGTTTTCTAAAAAATTATTTTTTAAGGGGAAATTATGGAAAACCCATAGTTTGAAAACCCATAGTATTTTTTAAAAAGTACTCAGGATTTTGCCATTTCAAGACCATGGCTTTTTGGTTTGGGGCCAGGTTTCACTGAGGACTTCGTCACTTCCAGTCTTCTGGTTTTAGACATATAACTTTCCTTGTGGTGCCAGCTTAGCATTCTAGAGCAGTTCACCCTTCAGAGAGGTGGCCACCTATCTAGATGGATTTAGTGTAATGTATTTCCAAGGTGTTCTCGTGTGTGCCAAGGTGATTTCCTCAGCGTTTCACTTCAGAGGTGATGCTTGCACGCGCGTGTGCACCGCCCGTCACCCGTGGGCTCAGCAGCTCACTCGCTTCCGCAGCTGGCACTTGGGCCTCCTGGAGGTGCCCCAGTGAGCAGCAGAGCAGAGTCCAGCGTGGGAGACCGGCGTGTGAGCAGGTAGGCGGCAGCTCCGTCTGACGAGTCGTCATCTGACAGTATAAAGTTGGTGGAGAAGACACCTGAGACGCCATCCATGTCATACATAGGAGAAGGTGAAAGTCCAGGCTGAAGGCAGCTAGGTAGCGGGGTCCCTGGGAGCGCCCCCCTCCTGAGCCCTCACTGAGCCCCGGACTCCTTGTCTGTCCATGGGGCCGTGGCGCCCAGCTGTGGTGTGTGCGAAGTTAGCTAAGACACCGTATCCTCTAGCACATGGTGTGTCGCTTTCTGTGTCATTTCTCCCCCTCCTGTTCCATCCTGCATCCTGGCTTTTGGTAAATCACAGCTAAAAATCACCTGAGGACCTATGCTCCTGTGGTCAGTCATGTCCAGCTCTGCGGCCCGTGGAATGTAGCCACCAGGCTCCTCTGTCTAAGGGATTTCACAGCTAAAAAATACCGGAATGGGTATCTATTAACAGCTGTTTATCCATTTCTCCTCAGCAGTCAAGTTGACAAGGGGTCGGCATAGAATTCCCTATTCCTGACCATGTGGAAGGAGAATGTTCTGACTGTTCTTGGACTCAGACCTAATACCATTGAGAGCCACAATGTTAGGAGAGAGAGTTGAATGGGTCTAAAATTGATTGTTTTCAAGTTGCCCTCATCGTCAGTTTTAGAGTTGGGGTCTTCACGCAATTGGAGGGAGGGAGGGAAGGTGCTCAAAGACAGGTTAAAGGTTGTCCTCATGACCCTGGAGCATCTACCGGGCGTGCTTCCTAGGATCCCTGCCAGGGTCACTTGGCGTTTTCTGACTTGGAAATGTTAAGCAACCACGATCTCTTCAAAACCAGTTCTTAAACCAGATTGGATTATGGAAAGTAGACAACTTTGAGTGTTCCGTTACACTGCTGAACACTGGTTCAAGGCAGTTCAGCCCATGCAAACCAAAAGCTCTCAATCTTGGCTCCACTAAGACTCAAACGGGAACCTTTAAAAATACCAGTTGCCCACCAGTTGCTTTTCTATGGTTTGTGTTCAGTGTGCCCTGTTTTCAAACCACAGGGGAAAAGCTTAGAGAACTTCCAGTCTCCTCCTAGAAGGCAGTCGAGAAGACCACCTCTCTAAGTCATCAGACTCCTGGTTCTTCAGAGCCTAGTGCCCACTGTCCACACAGCCTTCATTTGCCTAGCATGACTGCCAGCAGCCCATTCCCCACTCGGCTCCTACAGGCTTTGCCGCCTCAGTTAATAATGCTCATTGCTTGTCATCTTTTGTGTGTCTACATTTTGCTTCCCACGTGAGCTGGGGAACTCCTCCCAGGCAGGAGTCACAGTGGTACCCCAGAACCGCCTCTCCTGGTGGAACGTCTGACTCTGAAGCTGCTCCTGTCCACAACAGATTCCTGCCTGTGCTGTGCAGGGCTGCTTCTGAATCCTGGGGTTAGAGGGGAGGGGAGCGTGACCAAAAAAAAATCCGTAAGATCAAATTTCTCCTCTCAGAGAATCAACTCCTGACCGCCGGAGGTAGCACTCCTGGTAGCTCAGCGTACAAAGTACGTGGAGAGAACAGACGAGGGAGCTCCAGGTCCGCGTGTCCTCCTCGCTTTCCAGATGCTAACAGGAGCTTTAGGGACTCCAGGAATCTTAAAACCAAACTCTTAAGTCTTTCCTCCTCCTCCCATCACTTAACTGCATGACTGGCTGTGCTGCCCAAGCCAGAAATCTTGGTCACTGAGTCTTAAAAGTGTCCCCAAGTGCTTGTGACATCTGCTCCTCTTGAGGTATCCTGGTGCAAGCCGTGCTCCCGTGAGCCAGCCTCTCATCTGGGGCAGGGGGTCTGTAAACACAGTAAATGTTTTTGGCTTTACCGACCACGTGGTCTCTCCCAGCTATTCAACTCTGCCCTTGCAAGGCAAAAACAGCCATAGACAATAGGTAAAGTAAGCATGTCTGTTCTGATAAAACTTTATTTACACAAACAGGCAGTGGGCCAGATTTAGCTGTTGAGGCCATAGGTGCCAAGTGCTGGACTACACCTGTAAAGCCTTAATGTGGCTCTGCCAGAGGTGACTTTCTAGAATGGCTCCTGATGGTGCTGCATGCTTGCTTGAACACCTGCATGGCTCCCCGGGGCCCCAGAGACCCATGCAGCTGAGGCCTGTGAGCAGTGAGAGCTTCAATCTCCTGTTTGTTAAGTGGAGCCAGCGATGCTTGTCCACCTCGTGGCCACTGGATGTATGAAGGGACTGGGTACTGTCTCTAGAAAGGCTCCAGCCTTAGGAAGACAGTCGCTGTTTGCCATCTGATTGCCAACCCAGAGTCGGACACGCACAGACCAGAAGTCGAAGGGTAGAGCTGTGCTAACAAAATCTGTTGACGTATAAAATACAAGAGAATCCCAGGTAGCTAAACTCTTCCCGACTGGCATATTTTTTCGTTGCTGTGTCTATTGCCCAGGAAATACCATCTGTGCCTATGAAACCAAAATGCTATTCTCGTGGGAAAGCTCACAGATGCCCTATACATTTTCCATAATTAAAATCTGGCTCCCTTCATAAATGCCATTGCTAACATGTTAACCTGAGGTTGGCCCCCGAACTGGGCACGGTGAGGCTAGGCCTGGAAAACAGCCTGGAGTTTTCCCCAAGTCAGGACACTCCACCTTGGGTCGAGTCTGTTTACTCCTTGGGTTTCTGAGAAGCAGTAAAGCACCGTGACACGTCTCCGCCTCGTGGATCGCTTATATATTCTGACACCACCTGCTCATCAGTCGATCGCAGAATTGCCTTGCACTCCACACTGAGAGGGCTTCATGAAGTGGAACGGAGGAGTGGCTTATGGTGTTTATTAACGTAGGTGCTAAACAAAAGCCTCGCCTCTGGGCATCCCGTTGCACGCCAGCTCCCTGCAGCCCCGAATGCTGATGCTGGTGTGCTCACTCAGAGCCGCCTCCATTTTCCCGTGGCCTGGGCAGCCCTGAGACCACTCAGCCTGCCAAGAGGGGCTGTTGGTGCCTCCCATTCATGCTGTTCTGCAGCTATCACTCCAGAAAGACCTTTCCTGGAGAGGCACTCTGTAGGATGGGGCTGCTCCCAAGGAAGGCTGAAGGGAGGCTGAGTATCAGGCCCAGAACAGCTGTTCATTCATGTAGATCAGAGGGTGGCAGATCTCTTCTATGAAGGGTCACGTCGTATTTCATAAATATTCGGGGCTTTGTGGGCCATGCAGTCTCTGTCGCAGCTACTCACTTCTTTGTAGCTCGAAAGCAGCCTCAGATGTGATGAATGGGTGTGGCTGGGTTCCAATAAAACTTTATTTGCACAAACAGGTGGTGGGCTGGCATCTGGTCCTAGGGCCATAGTTTGCCAATCTCTAGATTCTTGCCCCACCCCCACCCCCCACCGAAACAGTCAACATTTAATAGTGTCTGTCAGGCATTGTTCTAAGCACAGCATGTAAATGGCCTCCTTTAATCTTCACTACCACTGGATCAGTGGTAAAGAATCCGCCTGCAATGCAGGAAATGTGGGTTCGATCCCTGGGTTGGGAAGATCCCCTGGAGAAGGAAATGGCAACCCACTCCAGTATGCTTGCCTGGGAAATCCTATGGACATAGAAGCCTGGAAGGCTACAGTGCATGGGGTCTCAAAAGAGTGGGATATGACTTGGCGACTAGCAACCACCCTACGAAACAGATGCTGTTATCGCCCCCTTTCGCAGACGACACTGAGGCCCAAGTAAGTGTAATTTTGTTAGGTGTTATTACAGAAAGCAGTGGTGCCCAGGATCTTACCCAGGGGCCACTGCGGAGTCACGCACAACCTCTGCCCGTCGCCCCTGTGTCTCCCTGCGTCTGAGAGCTGCCAGGTTCCACGCCTGTGCCATGTACTGACATCAGGAGTTGGCATCAGGAGTGGCCACAATGGTAATTCCACTGAGGACACTTGTGTTCTCAAACACCACTGAGGAGCGAACTTCCATGACCAATTCTTCCCAGCGCTCACAGCCTCTTAAGAAAGCAGTTCTTCCTACACGGCGCTAGGTTTCCCTGTCAGTCTAATGTCAGGAAACGCCCGTGTGGCATCTTATGTCCAAACGGAGGCCACCTCTTTAGGCAGGCTTCCTAGCATCACTCCACCCACACCCAGCAAGTCCCCCTTGCCACCCCTCCTACTTGAACTTTGAGATGGTGCTGTGACGTTTGAGGGCCCGTGCCCGTGCCTCCTGGGTGGAAGTCCCCTCAGACTCCTTGGGGGAAAGGTTTAGTGATGATTCTGACATATGTAGAAACCCAATGTCTGCCCCGTCGAGGTGAGAAGTCAGAAGAACTGCAGTCTTCAGCTGCGGGTAATCTTAAGGCCCGTGGCCCCCTGGAGGGGGAGGCCACCATGGTGGTTTTGTCAGCATGGTGGAATTTGGGGTAATTTCTTTTCCTCCGAGGATTGTCCTCAGTATCTTTCTTTACAGAAGACTCTTGAAGCTATCCCTGTGAGGCACAGCACCTTGCGAGCACTTCCCCGTGTGCACGCCTGGCCGTGCCTTCTCTCACTGCGGGTAGGAATTTTCGCTTCAGCATCTGGTGGCCCATGAGATCACCCCTTTCCTTAGGCATGTGCCAGAAAGCCGTCAGTGGGGGGGTTTCAGGATTCCTCCCGGCCCCTTCCAACCCAACAGGCTCAGATTTTCCACTTGTGCATTGAGGTCAGCGCCTGCATTCTGGCTGGCGAGCTCCCCACACATGCGAGCGCCAGGCCTCAGGCAGGGGCTTCTCAGACTCACCCTGGAATTCGGCCCCCTCCTTGGCCCTCTCCCTCCTCCTCACCGCCCTGGATCCTGGGGTTGGGAGGTGGTAGGGGGGGCGGACGGTGTGCTCTGTTGGAGACTGGGGACAGCCTGGCCCAGCCTTGGCTCTGGGCCACCAGGCTGAGATGCAGGCCCTGTGTTTGCTCGGGCCCGAGAGTGAGTATGGACAAGTCATCTGGCCAGGCGAGGAACAGTGGGATTACTGTTGCTTGCCAAGAGCTCCGTTCCTGTCCTTGTCAGTCCGTCCACCAGAGAACGTGGAGGTTGTCAACTGTGACCACTGCCGTTGGGTTTACTAATGGTCACTGCCGCTGTCTCTCTAGATGTGGGGGCTTTGGCGTCCACCGCCTGCATCCCAAGTCTGACACGTCCACTTACTGAGCAACAGGCCAACAAGTACGTCTCAGCCCCTCTGAGCCTCACTGTCCTGCCAGTGGAGGCTGGGGTGATAATACCAGCATGGGGCATGGCCAGGAGACGTGAATGTGTGAGCAATTCGTGGAGACCTCTCCAGCACTAGACTAGCCCTAGGGTTGGTCAACTCATCAGCTAGGGGGACCAGCCGTCCTGGTTCGTCCAGGTAGAGGGGTTTCCTGGGAGGCTGGACTTTGGGTTCTAAAACCAAGACAATCCCAAGCAAACTACGACAGTTGCTTATCTTATTCTCAGCCCCAAATATCAATATTCTTGAAGCTAAAAGCTTTCATTTAAAAACAAATACAAAAGCTGAACCCAGATTGTATAGGAAACAGACAACCTTGCCTTGCAGCCTCGTGTGCCCCGAGACTGCCTCTCTCGCTCCAGGCCGGGGAGGCCTGGCCCAGGGGCCTGGGACTGCTTTCCTCAGGCAGGATGACCCATCTCGGAGAGAGCGAGTCCCTTCCTCACCCTCTGCTCTAGCTCACGGGTCCACCCAACGCCACCCGGGAGGGAACAGGAAGTCCTCACACTTCCCACAGATCAAGAAGCTGACCTCGGCTGACTAGAGGCAGTGCTTCCTGCGGCCAGGGCCTCGCTCCCCAAGCAGGTGGGTCAGGTTATTCCTTCCATGTTTGCTTCCAGGACAGAAGCCAACCTGCTCTTTCTGTACTGGCCGGGCACCCTCTTCATCCTCACCCTCACCTCCAGGCTCCAGCCACATGCGCCTTTTTCCAGTTTCTCAGACCTAAGCCCCAGGGTGCCCGCCAGGTCTGGACACCCTCTTCCCTTCTCTGTTCATCCTTCAACCTCAGCCCGGCAGGGGATGGGGGCCCGACTTCCCAGACGCCTCCTCTGACCTCCTGATAAGGCCAACGTCCCTACTGTGTACTGCCATTTCCACCAAGCTGGGAGCTCCGTAAACACAGGGACCAGGAGCACTGGCAGCATTGGCCCCCGAGAGCTCAGGGCCTCCCCACTGTCTGCCACAGAGTCACCCACGCGCCACAGATCTGTTTGGAATGCGTGGAGCTGAGAAGCCCCTGGTTTAATCCCTGCCCTCTCACGCCTTTCCCACAGGGCGGCAGACAGGCTCTCTTGCGACCATTACCTGTTAAACCTTCCCCTTTGCCCTGCCTGCAGCCCGGCTGAGGCCACATCCCAGTTTAAGAGCTACCCCACCTCGCTCCCCTCCCCTCCTTCGTGAGGAAATATTTCTGTTTTATGACTAACTCTGCTCCTCATTTCTCTCGCGTTATCTTAATGAATTAACTGGGTCCCCATCGTTCCCCGGGGCCCCCCACGGTTTATGAGCTGTACAGCAATATCTGCGATCTTAGTCAACCCACACAGTTGTTGTGCTGGTTCCTATTACAGTAATTGGCATAAACTTTATTCTTTTGCAGAGAGATTTTTTTTTGGCCCACTGAGACTGCATAACCATCTGCCATAAATTGAGACTAGTACGGCTTATTTTGGTGAATGCAAAATTGGATCCCATTCTTTACTCTGTGGCTTGATCAACTTCCAGATGGTTAATCCACATGAAGTAATAGGAATGCACCACAGCTCTGCTTAGCTGAAGATGGAGACGTAATATTTATTTGCTGATGTGGAGGCCTCCGAACGCTGCCCTGTCGGGATGTCGGTATAAAACGCAGCGGCACAAAAATGTCAGCTTGTCCACAGGAGCAACAGCGTTCCTCTGAGTTGCCATGGGGGATCCCCGATGTCACTTTTTTTTTTTCTTCCCAGTCTGCCCTTGACCTAATCTCAAGAGGTTTTGTTCTCTCCTGGGCTGTTTCTTATCAGCTATGTCTGCCCATGGAGCCGGCTTTGCATCTGCTTTGACTTTAGTGCCTGTGACATTTTCATTAATACTTCTTCAAGGTTGAGCCTTGATTCCAAATATCCTGCAGCTCAGAGAAGCTGAAGCTAGCTGTGCCTGGCTGGGGCGCTGCTGGGAAAATTGGCCTGGTGGTATCAACAAGCTTGGACATCTCCACCCAGTTAGGGTAATCAATCTGTTTTCCTTGTTATTTCTCCCCGACACTAGCTTGCCACACTGGGGGATGGGATACTCAGATGTAGGTCAGCAGATTCAGGGGGCTTAACCCTCAATTGTGCTTCCACTCCCAGCAGTTTTGACTGCCCTGTCTGGCAGGATTACACATCCCCACTAGCCAACCCAGGTGGCTCAGTGGAAAAAGAACCCACTTTCCAATGCAGAGAGTGTGGGTTCCATCCCTGGGTTGGGAAGATCCCCTGGAGAAGGAAAAGGCTAGCCACACAAGTGTTCTTGCCTGGGAAATCCCATGGACAGAGGAGCCTGGTGGGTTGCAGAGTCGGACACGACTTAGCGACTAAACAACAACAACCAGCCAGCCCTGCCCTTGCAAACTCGCTCTGGACTTTACAGCCTGGCCATGTTCCGCACCCCATCCCAGGGAAAACCGGGAACCCTCAAATATCCTGGGGCAGACTGGGTCTTAGGGCCTCCCTCCTCTTTGCACCTGCCCAGGTCCCCGGGAGCCACCTGCATTGAATCACCGGATCATGTTAAAAATGCAGACGCCTGGACTGAGGGAGGCAGACTATCCCAGTTTGCTCATAACGACCCTAGTTTTAGCACAGGAAGTCCCATGTCCTGGACTTTCCACGTCACCCTACTTGGGCCCCACCCCGGACCCCAGAAGAACTACTGCTGAGGACTCAGGCCGAGGGATCTGATTTTGATCAGTTCCCTTGTGGTGATGGAGCACTTGAACTTGGGAAGCACAGTACCCTCGGGGCCCACGTTCCCTCACTTTGCACGAGTGCAGCACACGATGCCCTTATCACTTTCCTGTGTAGACCGTTTGCTTCCCTCGAGGTGAGCTCCTCAAGGGAAGGGCTCAGCCCAGTTTGCTTTTGCCTTCAGTTCCCAGCTCTCTGGCTGGCTCACAGTCACACTCAGACCGAGTGAAGAAATAACTGGACGCAAGCAAATATCCACGGCAGGGAAAGTGACCCAGACCTGTTTCCCACGTACTCTTCCAAAGTTCTGGGGCAGACTCAGTTAGAAATTAGATCAAGGAAATTCTAGAAGGGCAGGAATTAGATCTAGGATATTTTGTTAAGGGAGTGAAAACCTTGAACGTTCCAAGATGGAACAAATAAGGAATTAGATCTAAGAAATTCTAAAATGGAACGGACTGGGACCATGAACATCCTAAGACAGAATTGCTTTCTTCCTTAATCATCACAGGAGCTTCTGCAGGCAGAAAGAACAAGAGGCCAGGCGCCTTGTACCTGATTATCGAAGCCTAGCATCGCTTAGTGCTTTCAAATGTTTAAAATCTGCAGCTCCTCAAATAATCACAGCTGTGCTTGAAGACGAACTCTTCTCTGACTTGCCTGTGAGGTCTCCAGGCCGGATGATGGGGACCAGGGAGCCCAGGAAATGGGCTGAGCTGAGAAGGAGTGGGAACCAGTGTCTGGCCCTGGCAGAATCCCAGCATCAGGATCCTGCACGCCTCAACCTGGGCAGGGCTCAGCCAGGTGATGACTCTCCTCTTCTCCGGGATGGCTTTGAAGTAGGTGCAAACACAAAGGATCATTTGTATGGGTTTTATGCATCTGTGAAAACACCGAGGTTGACCCGAGGTCCTGGTCCCAAACCCTGTTCACGATAATCCCATTGGTAAGAAGGAGGGCATGCAAGAAGCAGAGTCCTCAAAAGCAAAAGGGGAGTCCAGGGATCACCTGAACAGGCGTCAAGCCTGCTGGATTTAATGGCAGTCAGCATGCTTGTCCAAGTGGATAAAGCAAAGCCCAGTGACAGGCTGTGGTGGAGGGAGCTGGGGGCACAGCTGAGCAGGTGAAGTGCCTTCCT